>JABUQX010121379.1:0-2500 GCA_015478945.1 Trachelipus rathkii
TGTTCATGTTTAAATTTATATGATTAAAATTTTATGTCCATATAGGTTCGGTGGGAGCTAAAAGTTTGGAATCGCTCGCTCGCGCCTTCTTTTTAGACATCTGTTGAGTACGGCTTAGATGGGTCGTTGCAGATGTCTATTCAAACCTAGGATTTTCTTCGCTTGGCTTCTAAAAATTTTGAAGTCTTGTCGTGCTAAAGAATAGGAGTCATATCATACTATATAAATAAAAAAATGAAATTGTCAACACTGCCTCCACCTTTGTATAATGGCGTAGCCTAAAGGCATGCTGGAAGAGACGGCACTGAAGGTTGGAAAGTAATCTTCCTCTCAGCAGAATATTGGCCATATGGACTTTCTGGACTGGAATATTTGTGCTATTGCATCGTTCTCAATAAAAAACGGAAGAGCCCATAAAAAACATCATAAAAAATAACTTTGAAATTAAAGAATTTCGACCAGGAATGGACTTATAAATCTTTGTTCTAATTGGTTGCAATTCTTACATTCATAACTTTTGTTATTAAATTTAAATTAAATTTATTCATCAAAATAAATAAAATTTAAATGTAATTAAAGTGAAAATGTATAAAATATAAATAAATATATGAATGAAAATTTGCTGACTCAGTTGAATTTTAATTTAATCCCTTATATTCACAAACTAATTATGTTTGTGAGGTTCATAAATACCTGATTAAGTGGTTACTTGGTAATTTTTGTAGGAGAAATGATAAATCGAATATGTGTGTATTAAATGAAGTTTTTGTGGCTTGTGACTTTGAAACGAGATTCTCGGTTATAGATTTTTATTTCGTAGTGCGACACCTCTGAGTTCAGATATACTTCCTATAAATCATGCTGCTGTTTATAACTGTTTGATTAAACATAATTAAAATGAGATGTTGTTTTGACACTATATCCAATTTTTTGTATAAAGAAAAAAAAAAGTTCTGATTCCTGCAAAAATTTATATGATAAGAAAAATAATGAGCGATAAAAATTTGTCTCAGTGTAATCATTATTTCATTCGATTGGTTAGAAACGGACAAAATATTTAGAATTGAGTACATGATTTTGGTGCTAGATACGACACGTTATAACTTTCCTTGGTTTCTAAATAATTGGAAAGTCATTTCAACTGAATTCAACATTTTGGAGATTTAACTTTCCGATAAATTCGTGGTGTGTATAAAAGATTGTTTTTCCAAAATATTTGGCTTTTTGTGTGTTTTTATTTTCCAGCTATCTCATGTGGTAAATAAATTAAATAATCTTCTTATCATACCTGCAGACCTCTAAAAATAAACTGGTCGCTAAATGCAATTTTATTATTAGGATTTGTGTAAATATCTTTTTTAACTTAACTCGTAAGAAATTTAAATTTGTTTTAAACATAACTAATTTCGAATGACATTGGAATAAATGGTCTTAAAGAGGATGTCTTTTAAAACGTTTCTTTATTTTTTAAAATGGTTTTAATATGCACGAAAATTGTATAATTTGAGAATATATTGAGTCTGAATAATTTGTAAGGTGAATAAGAGTCTCATCTTCGATAATTTTGAGTGAATTTATAAGTTCATCTTAAAAATAAAAAATGACCAAAATAAATTTTTCCAATCTCTTCCAATTCCGGTTATCCCAAATTTGCCAATGGCTTCTATTTTTTTATATTGTAGCGTTATTTTTGGACTCTTCGATTAATCCTAATTTAGATTCATAACCTGGTTTTATACATGTCAACAACAATAATCAACAGTCCGTTGTCTTAACTGTACACAATATACATACATCATTTATAAAGGTCTTTAATAAACAAAAACAAGTCATATAGTTTAAAAAAGAACAAACACCAAACAACAGTCAGCAGTTTTTAAAACCTAACTCACTCAATAACAAATTCATAGAGTTTAATGATAGTTTCACCATTAACAGCTCCAATAGAGAATAAACAAACAACATTCATGTTAACATACAGTGTAACAAACCAGTCAGAATTTAACAGCAATACGATAAATAAGTGTCATAGATATATTTTCAGACAAACTGAAACTCTCAATGTCACAAATTTAACAAGACAAAAAAAACAAGTCAGACTTTAAGCGCAGACAAGACCACAAGGGCAAACAACAGACATAAAGTTTATAATTGTTAAAGTTTTTATGCACAAAGTTATTGATCTCAATATTTAAATTTGGGGCATCAAATATTTCAAACTTTAAATAAATATAAGTGCAAAGCTGCAATTAAGGGTGCGGAGCTGCAAAGTTTTGATGGATGGGATCAGAAGAGCAAGAAAATATTTTGAGTTGGAGGCGGAACCAAAAAAATGAACTGTAAATAATGAAAGCGTTCAGAGCCGGAGATAATTTTTAAAAATAGCGCAAAAACAAATTGCAATGCTCCCGAAGCCCTGAAAAGAACACACACACACTTACAGGTATGGCATGTATCTGGAGTACCTGTGCAAAGTCCGTAGGTAGCTGAGTCCAACATA
>JABUQX010121379.1:10000-27500 GCA_015478945.1 Trachelipus rathkii
CTCCATATGCTGCACCCCCTCCAGGAATGTCAGCAGACATGTCATTCCCGATGTATTACATACTGCGATCCACTACCTCCAAAGCTCTTACTGAGCACAGAACCATTCTTCTCAGTAGGGCACTTGAAAAAGTCCTAGGAGTTGAAGACCCTCCAGTCACATTGATGAGGAATGGGTCCATTCTCGTAAAAGCTGCTAACCGAAATCAAAGTTCCATTCTGTCATCCTTAACGTCTCTCGCAAATATTCCTCTTATTTCTACTCCTGATGAAATAAGAAACACATCTAAAGGCACTATTTATTGTTATGAACAGAGAGACGAAGATACAGCTGTCATTTTGGAAGAACTCCAACAGAAAAGATTTTCCGTTACAAACATTTATAGATTTCCCCCTCGCCGGGAAACTCCTGACAAACCAAATCCCCGTTTACTGCTGACTTTTAATACCCCTTATCCACCTACAAAGGTCAAAATAAGGTTCACAAGTCACAGTGTTTGCACGTTTATCCCTCGACCCAGACGTTGCTTCAAATGTCAACGGTTTGGTCATCCCCGAAAATACTGTAGGGGACAGGATGACATATGCCCAATCTGCGGAGAATTATTTCACACTCCATGTGAAAATACCCTTAACTGTAGAAACTGTAATGGACCCCACAGTGCTTCTTCTTTCAAATGCCCGTCTTACCTGTTTGAACAGGAGGTTTTAGAGCTATGTACCATACATAAATTGAGCAGGAGGGATGCTATAAACTGCCAGCTCAAGGAAAAATTATCACAAGACATATCAAATCAATCTTACGCACAATTAACAGGCTGCCCCCACGCCTCCGCGTGTTAATCCGCCAACACAACCCCATCCTAACAGAACTCCTCTCTTAAATTCCATTGAAACTCAGGCATGTACTGCAACCTGTCTGCCTGTATTGCCCACACTACCAACTTCTCAAAGAGTACAAAAGCAGCCTTTGATTCAATCTCCCGTCCAAAAAGCTATCAACAAGCCTATCCTGAGTACTAACTCTCAACAAACTAGCAATGAAACTAAGCTAGCTCATCCAATACAAAATTTGGAAAACATTTCCTGCCAAGACACACTGTCCCATACTCACCAAATAGGTTCACCAAACTTATGCAAGAGGACGGTCTCTTTGTCCCTTAATTCGCCTTCCACTATTACTAAAATCCCTGAAAAGATGTTTCAAAAATCACACAGAAAAGAATAGTCCGCCAGTTTAAAGATTATTCGTTTTTAAAAGCAAAAACACAGTAACGCCCAAGAATGAAAAAATGCAACTCAGAGAGACCTCGCCATAAAGTCTACTTCTTGAGACAAAAGCAAAAGGCTTCAAAAGGACTGCACCCCAAAACAATCCCACGCTATTTGAACAACCCAACCAATCAACCATCTAATAGTCTACAAGACAGTTCTAGCTCTTCTGATTCTTCCTATAAAACTCTTCTCCCGAGTTTCCTTTATCAGCGCTCTCTAAGCGATTCTATACCCCTAGATCAGGGGTTCCCAAACTTTTTCTCACCATGCGCCAACCTTTTTCCTCAGACGAGTTCTGATGCGCCATATAATATATATATATATATATATATATATATATATATATATATATATATATATATATATATATATATATATATATATATATATATTTTTTAATTTATTTATTATATATATATATATATATATTAGTGATGGGACGATTATGAAATTTTGCCGATGACGATGACGATTATAGTAAATTTTGACGATGACGATGACGATGACGATGACGATGACGATTATTTGAAAAAATATATTAAAAATTTTTTTTTTTTCTCGTCTCTCTCTCTCTCTTCTGTCTTTACCAATATATATATATATATATATATATATATATATATACAGTGGCGGCTCTAGACTTTGCGGGGCCCGGGGCGGCAATGGCTTTGCGGGGCCCTGGGCGGTGTTTTAATAGAAAACATACACAAGTATATAAAGCATTAAAATCTGCACAATAACAAACTTGGTTCAAACCCTGGACATTGTAATGGGAATATATATGTATATATTATATATATATAGATGTATATATATTATAATATATATTTAAAAGAAACAATGTATATATATATATTTGTATATATATATATATATATTTATATTAAATAATATATATATATATATATATATATATATATATATATATATATATATATATATATATATATATATATATATATATATATATATATATATATATATTATATTATATATATATATATTTTTTTATAGATAGGTATATATATTATATATAATATATATATATATATATATTAATATATATATTTATATATATTTGCCTAACCTTTAAAAAAATAACTCTGCGACTTTTCTAGCAGCTAAAGTCCTTAATTAGGTCATCAAAATCTAAAGTCGTCGCCAAGTCTTTTTCTATTGAGAGAAGAGCCAGTGCAGATAGCCGGTCTTGAGTCATGGTGTTTCTCAAGTAAGTTTTGATGAGCTTCAATTTCGAGAAGCTTCTCTCTGCAGAGGCTACAGTAACTGGAATAGTAGCTATTATTCTTAAAGTAACATAAATGTTTGGATAGACATCACACAACCCGTTTTTGGCCATGTATTAAAGAACTGAAATCTACAATAACAAACTTTGTTCAAACCCTGGACATTGTAATGGGAAAACATTCTGAGCTCTTCACAGAGCTCTATAGCTTCAATATCATGGTGTTCCCCTTTGCTTAAAGAAACTTCCAAATCTTTACATTTTTTCATCAAAAGTTCATCATTCATCTGCAGGAGGTCATTAATGTGATATATAAATCCAAACGTGTTTTCATGTGATTTTAGAGCTTCAAATCTTGGATGACAACTCATTCGCACTGCATCGACTATGACCAAAAAATAATTTATTTTGAAATATTCTTCAGGTGAGAGTTCGGGAACATCGTCTTTTAGTTCATAGGAGAACAAAAATTTTTTTCGTCTTCTCCTAATGTGCTTGAAATTCCTGTCAATTCCCACTTCTTCAGCTATCTCTCTCTCTGGCTGTTACCAGTGCCGAGGCGAATCCACTCTGGCGGTACTCATCTAACCAATTAATAAATGCTTGGAGATGCTTAACTGCTACATCCAAATGCATATATTTACTTTGCCATACCTTACTTATGGTATGTATTTTGATAAGTATATCATACCATACAACCAAAGACACTACAAATTCGTATGTCGTTATCTCGTTTTCTAATGACTGACATTCACTAATCAACCCACAGTCTGTGGTATGTTCACACAGGTTGGATAAAGCATCACAAACACTATTTAGCTGGTACCTCACAGCTTTTACAGATTCAATTCTACACTCCCATCTGGTTTCTGAGAGAGGTTTTAGGGAAATGTCAACATGTGACTTCAAAATGCCCCATCTCTCGCTCGAGCAAGAGAAAATAGTATAGAGTCTCTGTAAGAGACCAAAAAATGTCTGAGCCTGAACACATGAAGAAGCGGCATCACCCAGCACTAAATTCCAGCTGTGGCTTCCACAGGGCACAAAGAATGCGCGGGAGTTCATGTTGAGAATTCTTCTTTGCACACCATTTTTATCTCCACGCATATTAGCTCCATTATCATAGCCTTGCCCCCTACAGTTATCAAGAGACAAACCTAGTTCCTCTAATTTATTAACTATCCGCTCAGCTAAGCTTTCACCAGTAGTTTTTTCTACTGCCATAAACTCTACAAAATGTTCTTCAATTTCAGCTGTGTCCTTATTTGTGGTCCGTAGTATGATAGACAGCTGCTCAATCCGAGCGACATCTCGTGTACAATCTAGGATGATTGAATAATACTTGTTTCTCAAGATTTTATTGACTATGTTAGTTTTAACGTGACTAGCCATAAGCTCAATTAACTCGTTCTGAATATTTTTTCCGAGGTACTGATTTCTCACAACAGACTTCTTCATCACTTGATGCAGGTGCTATCGCAAAGTTGGATCAAATTTGGCAATCAGCTTAACCAAATCTACAAAATTACCACATGATTTTGAGGCTATATTTTCCTTGTGTCCTCTAAAAGACAAATTGTGGGAAGCCAAAAACTGCAAATTTTCGAGATCCTTATATTTAAATTCTGACACACACACAGTATTATATATATATATATATATATATATATATATATATATATATATATCTATATAAAAAACATACATATATTATATATATATATATATTATATATATATATATATATATATATATATATAGGGGTGGGGACCCCTTTAATATAATATATTATTACCATCCGCTTTCTCCTTTTTCATTATTGTCGTCTTACTCGTCACGTGATCAGAAAATTTCGTTTTCTTCGATAGAACAACAGCCGCCATTTTCGCTTCAAGAAGCTTTTCAATTCTTTCGTGAATAACTACAACCTCAGTGTAATTTTAGAAACAGTTTACAAAATCCTTTTCATATTTGTTTATGAAGCACTGCTGACTTCTTTTATGTTATTTGTGCCATTGAAACTTTATTACAACATTTTTCCTCTCGATTGTTAGCAAGGTATGTCAATTGCTAAACCTAGCTCTTGTGTATCATATTAACAATATATATATATAATATAGTATATTAATATATAATATATATATGTCCTATAAATATATAGTGATGGGACGATTAATCGTCATCGGCAAAAATCGGCATATTTTTTTTAAATCGTCATCGTCATCGGCAAATTTCGCCGATTATTTTGCTGATTAATTGAAAAATATTAAGAATTTTGAATAATATTAAAACTCAATAATTAATAAAATAATAATAAATAAAAAAAAAAAAAAAAAAAAATAAAAAAAAAAAAAAAAAAAAAAAAAAATTTTATAATATATATATATATATATATATATATATATATATATAATAGTATATAATATATATTATATATATTACTATATAGTATATATATTTACGGTATATATATCCATTTTGCTATTGGTATGTATGACATACCAGCGCCGATGGTTCGCCTTTCTGTTATGCGTTCTATCCACACTCATCCTCCAGAACAACATATCATATACACATATTTATATCCACACTCATCCTTCAGACAACATCTTACAGACATCCCTTCCCTTATATCCATACGTGTAGGGAGAAAAAATTGCCCACATTGTATGTCCTGCGCGTCGTGTCGGAGAAGGCGACTAAGGGACGGTGGTAGTTAGGTGGGCTGCCTACTACCACTTATCTTTTGCCAGGATGCTAATGCATGCCTCGGAAGAAGGATCGTGATGGCAGTAAGCGCCCTTCTATCCTCCGGCGAAAATGTATGAATCGTTCTGTATATGAAATAAATTTTGAGGAGATGAGGAGAGAGGTGATGGATGTATTTAGAAAGGGCAGATTTGATTTGCTGCTTGTGAACTGAAAACAAAGATGAAAGGGAAACCGTATAACCCCGTGGTTGTGGGAAATGTGTTTGAACTGGTGTGGCAAGAATGAACGCGCCCTATCCGGATTGCACTGCTAACAAGAAGTTGTGGGTAGAGAGCTATGGTATTTGTTGACTTTGAAAAGAATAAAGAGAAAGATTTAAGTTTTGAAAAGATCAAAATTTGTGTGTGCGAATATGATTCATCTGGGGTTAATGTGAAAAAGAGTACTGATTTTTGGGATAATTCTGATGATGTCGTAATTCAGGCGCTAAGAGACCTCAACGCGTTATCTCAGCCTGGAGAGGCACATCCTGCGGCCTCTGAGAAATGGTGTGCAAGGGGGGTAATAGGAGATTCAGTTCATTTTCCACATATCTGCCCATTCAACGATTTTTTTTTTACGTTTGTCACCACCAATCACGGGCAGAAGCCCTATTCAAGGAGGGTTGTTTTGTATTACTCTCAAAAGATTCACCCTCTAGCGAAATTTAGGCATATGAGCACAGAGATGCAGGCTTAAGTGAGGGATTAAATTTCAGTAGGAAAATAAGAAGATGGAAGGAGAATTCCACAAACAGAGGTGGTGGGAAAGAACACCACAGCAAACAAGCCTGGAGTTACCAATGTCAACACAATACTTAGTGCGAGACTACAAGAACTATTGTGTACGAAGGGCGTCGTAATGAAGAGTAATGTTGTGAAATGTCTACGATTTTCTGGGGATAATCTTAATGTGATGTTTTGGATGGTGGGAATAGGAGGGAATTCAGTTCATTTGCCACATATCTGCCCATTCAAGGGATTTTTTTTTTACAGTTTGTCACCACCACCTACGGGCAGAGCCCTATTCAAAGGAGGGGTGATATTACGTCTCAAAAAGTCCACCCTCGTTAGCGCAAATACGCATATAAGCACCAGACGCAGGCTTAAAGTGAGGGATTTAAATTCAGTTAGGAAATACAGAAGAGGGAAGAGAATTCCACAAAACAGCAGGAGGTTGGAAAAGAAGGAGCCGCCACAGCAAACTAGACTGACGGTTACCAATGTCAAACACAATACTCGTGCGTTGCAGAAGATACAGCACCTATTGTTCTACGAAGGCGTCGTAAAGGTGGTGGTACGCGGTTGATAAGTTCCCTCGAGCACTTGCCGCTTTGGGGGTACCTATAGGATAGAGATAAGCACCAACATCGCCTGCAAGATAGAGTCAAGTGAGCTGGAAAAGTGCAGAAACAGTATATAACCTTTTTTGCCGTTGACTCGACCCGTCCAAAAAGCTGGGGAAAACCAGAAGCGCCCCCCCAGATATGGAGAGGCAGTACAATCCAATACATGGGCGGATTGAGAACTTTGTTATAAGCGGAGCAACTTGAGAAAAGAGGAAATTCTTCCAGCTAATACAGAACCTCCAGTTCTTTGAGGCCGCCCTAGCAACACATTGTTATGTGAGGTTTCCAAGACATTTCTTTTTGTTCATGTTAAGGCCAGGGATGTTAATATTGTCACCAGGAGAGACGACAGAACCGTCGAAGAGACAGGAAAGTTTGAAGGTATTTTTGGGAGAAGCGAATTTGGTATAAAAGTTGGGGTTTTTTAAAGATGAATTTCAACCAAAGTTTTTTCTAATCATCGCCGAGATAAAATCAGGAAAAGATTAAGAACGAGAGGCAATTTCCAGAAGTAAAAGTGGAGTTAGAATTGATAATGAGTTTAAAGAATGAGGGTTCGAGTCAATTGGAATCACCGAGTGGATAGAGCATAGAGGTGCAGGTTGAGAAGAATCATTAATGAAAAGTAGGAAAAATTAGTAGATAAGACAGAACCGGGAGAGAACACCACTATTGACAGAAAAGAAGAAGAAGTCGCCCATCAGCAACAGCCGATATTGAGAGATTTGAAAGAAAGCTAGATTTAAGTAGCAAAAGAAGAAGGAGGAAACCCAAAGGAGGGGAGCTTGGAAGCAGTGACGCGTGCCATACTACAGAGAGATAATTGTTTTTAATTTTTTTTTTTCTTACTCTTGGATATGTCAAGCGCCACCACCCAAGTCCCCCCGTAGTTTCCTAAGAGCGAAAAACCATGAATCGTTTTGATAGGAATGTAGTATCGCCAGTAGACTTTTCGGTGTAGCGATAGCCGTTACTGGCAGATCGGAGTGAGTTTCCATAGATCTAGGAAGTGAGTTGGAAAGGGTTTCAAAGATCTTAGATATAGATAAGTGAGAGCTTCAGGGCGATAGTTAGAAGGATCAAGCGGCTTCCTTTTTTTTCGGAATAGGTTGACTTGTTGAGAGCTTCAAAGCCCTTAGACAATAAAGCCATTGGATAAAGAGCAACATAGTTAACTAGGGGCCGAAGAGATTAGCCTTTCAAGTTGGAGAATTCAAGCAAACACAATGAGCCAGATTTCGCAAAGAGGAGGAAAGGCAGATTTAACAGAAGTTGTTGGAGATTGAAAGATTTGTCAGTAGGAGAACCAAGGAAAGTTAGCGCACTTTACTTGATGAAAGCCAGCTTTTGCTCGTCGGAAGAGATATCCTGCAACGATTCTAGCTGAATTGAAAATTAGCGAGAATGATAGGAGACGAGAATTTTTCCACCACTCGATAGGCACTGTCCTGCCTGGAAGGCCAGAGAATAAAACCTGATGCGAACCATGGATTAGGAGGAAAGAAAATAGATTTAGTTTTAGAAGGAATGGATGAGGAAAGAAAAATTTATCTGAAGAAGGGAATGAACCCCTCATCCCATTAACATTACGCTCCCTCCTTATCTTTTAAATCTTATACATCCATCATTAACCTTATTGAGGTAGGCCAATTTTGCTATTCATCTGCAAAACTTGGAACCTTACATTAAGTCCCTGGTCTAAATATGTTATACATATATGAGGAACAGCCACTTGACCTAAGAAATCGTTACGGACCACAAACATTGTCTCCTCATTTCCATTTAATACTCTCTTCATTTTCATTGATTAACTTATTATTATTATTATTATTTATGTATTATTATTATTATATTTATTCATTATTATTATTATTATTATTATTTTATTGAGACTTAGGGAATCAAAAAAATTTTGATCGCCTTAAAAATAATTTTCGGGAGGGATGAACCGCCGACCCTCCTGTTCTACAGCCTATATATATATATTATATATATAGTATATTATATAATTATATAATATATATATATATATATTATATTATATATATAATAATATATAAATATATATATAATATATATATAATAATATATAATAATATATATATATATATATATATATATATATAATATATATATATATATATATATATACTATATATTATATATATATATATATATAATATATATATAGAGAGAGAGAGAGAGAAATTAAAAATATTCTTTTTTTCAATTAATCGTCATCTTCCTATTTCAACGGCAAAATTTGCTCTAATCGTCATTAGTCATCGTCATCGGCAAAAAATTTCATAATCGTCCCATCACTAATATATATATATAATATATTATATATATATATATTAATATAATATATATTATATATATATATTATATATATATATAATAGTATATAGTATATATAATATATATATATATATATATACATATATATAAATTATACATATATATATCATATATATTATATATTCTATATATATATACAGCTATATAATATTATATATATATATATATATATATATATATATATATATATATATATTATATATATATATATATATATATATATATATATATATATATATATTAAATTTGGCAAATGTGTTTCTCTTTTAAATTTGACAAAGGTGTTTCATAGGTATAACAACAAATCTATGTGATTTTTATAAAAATCTAGAGTAACACCCATCTGCACTACTATAACCATATTTTTTTTTAGAGTCTCTGCTGGGATTTTTATAAAAATCTGAGATTGTACAAATCATTAATAAAAAGGGCCCAGGTAAGAAGACAGTGCTATAAAATTACCAATGTTTAAATACTAGTTTTCAGTATTAAAAAATGACACTAAACATTATTGGGTAGGAGTATCACTATTTTTGATTTTAGAATGTATAAATAAAATTATACACATTGTATACTGATGTCATTATCAATATGAGCTGAAAAAGTAAAGTTTCCTTTCAGCAAGCCATATTCTTTACATCCTTGCACCAACCTTTTGGCTTTATTCAACCTATTAAAAATAAGGTTGAAGTTTAGGTTCAGTGAAACACTTTCAATTTCTACTCTTAAAAAACCAAGAGTAAAAAAATAAACGTAAATACATTAGAGAAAGGCTGATTAATTTAGGTAAAACACTTTTGAATAATAGAAATACCAAAAACCTAAAATTTTAACTTTGAAAAATGTACCTCTTATTATACATGGAGTGTGCCATTTTTTATATTAATATATCTGAATGGATGATATATTGATATAGCTATACTATATATATTAATAGACATATATTAACACTTTGATGCCATGTCGCACATAATATGCGATCTGATATTTCATTTGCCGCCTGTCTCACATATTTGTGCGACACAGTGACTTCGTTTGAGGCCTCGGCACACAAATCTGTGAGACAATACATGCAATTATATATGCTCAAAAGATAGCGTGGCCGCTAAGGAAACTTTTGGTATAAGTCTTGTGGCCGTCGGTGTTACGGTTCAGTTACCATAAACGTTTATATATATATATATATATAGCCTATATATATTATATATTATTATATAATATATATATATATATATATATATATATATAATATATATATATATATAGTATATATATAATATATATATTAATATAAAATATATTATATATATATATATATAATCTCATAAGCATATGAATCCATGTACCGGCACGGGGAGCCAGTTATGGTCGTCAAATTGTTGTTTTCTTTTACTCATTTTGAATTTTTATTTATTATTTTTAATATTTGATTAAAAGTAAAATAAAAGAAAACAAAATTATGTATAAGTTTGCGTATTTTAGCTCTGAAATATAAAAAAACATTAGGAAATAGATGTCACACATGTATGTGCGACAGGGTCTGTCGCACACATGTGTGTGACATGGACCAATGTCGCACATATATGAGGGACATGGCTGTGGAAATTAAAAAAAAAAAAACAATAAATTAAATTATTCTCGTTTAATACTTTGTACCTTTACGAATTTCAGCTACCATATGATTTCATTAATCATAACCTATATAAAAATGCAAAAATCTTAATGCATGACCTCTGGATATAGTATATATATACATTAATAGACATATATTAATACCAAATCGATATTCAATGAACATTGATATGCAGCAAAAGAGTAAATGATATTAATCATTAATTGGAGGGACAGAGCCCCTTGTAGATAAATGTCTGTCTGCCATGCATTCAAAAATATTTTTCATTCTGTTGATATGTTGGTCTATGATTTATTATTGTAGCAATATTCAAAATAGCGCTATCTGTGTTCGATGATAGGCATGTTTATTCATATTTAAATTTTTAGGTTTTTGGTATTTTTATCGTTCAAAAATTCTTTATTATTATGCTTTTACATTGATTTTGTGTTCACAGTTTCTAGAGAGTAGAAATTGAAAATTTCAACGGAACTTCAATTTTTACTAAAGATAATTATTTTTGTAATCAAACTTAGGTTTATTTAATTTAATGTTCTAAAAATATATTGAAAAATGTGTTACTTATCGACAATTTGAGAAAGTTTTGCAACTACTTCAATTAATTTTTAATATTTATATTGTTATAAATTAAACGTACAGTGTTTAAGGTATACATTGGTAAAACATTCAAATTATAATCAATTATGAGAAAAATGTTATATACATTTTAATGAACGCTGGTGGTGGCCCTTACCTCGAAATGTTCATATAAAATTGCAAAAGTTTATTTCCAGATAGGTAAATTATAAATTATATTTGTGATAAATGAAATTTTAATCTTTGTGCTACACGTCCAAATAATTTAAAATATAGTATAATCGTTTAAATTAATAATATAAATATTTAAAGTAACTCATACAAACACATTATGACTGCTCAATCAACACAGCAGTTGAAAAAAATTAGGAGTAAACCTTTGAAATTACTTTTCGGTCGACGTGAAACGTATAAAGATCTCAGAGTCTTTGGGAGATGTTTATTCTCGTATTTGTTCTCGTTGGAAGAAGACGTATTACACGCAGTGTTACATATATTTTTTTCCAGTTTTTATTCCCCTTTGAAGACTACGTACATTAAGCTATCATGTCTGACGCTGTTGAGTCACCTGCTACTCCTGCTGTAAAGGCCACGAAAAAAGCACCTAAGGAAAAGAAAGCTAAAAGCAAGAAGGCTTCAACCCACCCTAAATATTCCGCCATGATCTCTGATGCGATTAAAGCCTTGAAAGAAAGATCGGGTTCATCCCGTCAAGCAATCGTAAAGTACATTGTTGGGAACTTCAAAATTGATGAAAAGACTGCGAGCACACAAGTGAAGCTTGCTTTGAAGCGTGAAGTGCAGTCTGGAAGTCTTAAACAAGTTAAAGGTGTTGGAGCCTCAGGCTCTTTCAAACTCGCTAAAGGTGATGAAGCTAAGCCAAAGAAGGCTGCTAAAAATACAAAGCCAGCAGTCAAAAAGCCTGCTAAAAAACCCTCTGAAAAGAAGACTCCAAAGAAGAAGGTTCCTAAGAAACCAACTGCAGCCAAGAAAAGCCCCGCTAAGAAACTAAAGTCTGCAAAGAAAAGTCCAGCTAAGAAAACTACGAAAAAGGCCGCCAAGCCCAAGAAACCCGCTGCAAAGAAGACAAAAAAGTAAATTTGAGATTGTCAAGAAATAGACTTCAGTTCTTCACTAAGGCTCCTTATGGAGCCACATTTTTTCCCTAAAGAGATAAGCATTATTTAAATATAGAAAATATAAGAAAGTAAATAATATATCCTTTAATATAAATAACGCGTTAAAATATATATATATATATATATATATATATATATATAGCAGTATGATATATATATATATATTATTACATATTATTATTACATATACATATATTGTTATATATTATTATTATATTATTACATATATATATATTATTATATATATATATTACATATATATTATATATTATATAGTTATATATATTATATTATTATTATTATTATTATTATTATTATTATTATATTATTATTATTATTATTATTATTATTATTATTATTATTATTATTATTATTATATTATATGTTATATATATATACTATTATTGTTGAGTATATATATACATATATTATTATATTATTATATTGTTGTTATATATTATATATTATTATTATACATATATATTACATATTACATATATTATATATATATATTATTATTATTATTATATACATATACATATATATATTATATATATATATATATATATACATATACATTATTATTACATATTACTAAGGAAGAATATATATATTATATTATATACATATATTATATTATATATACATATATTATTATTATGTTATTATTATTATATATACAGTTGAAAGATATATATATATATATTATTATTATACATATATATATATATATTATTATTATTACATATATATATTATTATTATATATATTATTATTATTATATATTATTATACATATATATATATATATTATATATTATTACATATTATATATATTATTATAATATATTATTATTACATATATATATAATTATTGACATATATATTATGTATATATATATTATTACATATATATTATATACATATATATATATATATATATATATATGTTATTTATATATATACATATATATATATACATACATATATTGAAGATATACAAAGATATGATACATACATACTGTTATTTTTAGTATATATATATATATATATATATATATATATATAAGAGCAGTATATATATATATATATATATATATATATATATATATATTTTAAAAACCGTATGACCACAGTGTAAATTATTTCATTAAAAACACCCCTAAAAAAATGAAACTAAACTACGTTACAATTAAATTAAAACATTAAAAAAAATTCATTTAAAACAAAAATGATCTTTGGGAAAATTTGTAGGACTTTCGGTGCATTATCATTTTTTTCAACAAAAAACCATACGCAACTAACACCATAGGAAGATTCTCTCTTTTTAAAATTATAGGTTCCAATATTGGACGAAGTTGGTTGTCCTTTTTCTTGTTATCAGCGAAGAGTAGCCATTTCTTATCAGTCTTGAGAATATTACTCAGAACAACATCCATTTTCATTTCACTCTCCAAAATATTAATATGTTGGTTTTTGGTGTTATATATTAAAAAACTCTTTAAAAGTTTTCGTTTAAAATTAGTATTACATTTCTGGATGATATCAAAATTTTTAACATCAATATAGTGGTCATATCTACTCCTATTTTTTGACCAATGGCGAATTTATATATATATATATATATATATATATATATATATATATATATATATATATATATATATATATATATATATATATAAAATATATATATATATATATATATATATATATATATATATATATATATATATATATATATATATATATATATATATATATATATATATATATATATATATATATATATATATATATATATATATATATATATATAATATTTTAAAAACCGTATAACCACAGTGTAAATTATTTCAGTAAAAACACCCCTAAAAATGAAACTAAACTACGTTACAATTAAATTAAAACATTAAAAAAAATTCATTTAAAACAAAAATGATCTTTGGGAAAATTTGTAGGACTTTCGGTGCATTATCATTTTTTTCAACAAAAAACCATACGCAACTAACACCATAGGAAGATTCTCTCTTTTTAAAATTATAGGTTCCAATATTGGACGAAGTTGGTTGTCCTTTTTCTTGTTATCAGCGAAGAGTAGCCATTTCTTATCAGTCTTGAGAATATTACTCAGAACAACATCCATTTTCATTTCACTCTCCAAAATATTAATATGTTGGTTTTTGGTGTTATATATTAAAAAACTCTTTAAAAGTTTTCGTTTAAAATTAGTATTACATTTCTGGATGATATCAAAATTTTTAACATCAATATAGTGGTCATATCTACTCCTATTTTTTGACCAATGGCGAATTTACTTTGTCAGTTCTTAAATCGTAACCATGCTGATAAATACGTCTATAAACATCTATTGATTCACCAAAATGTAACAGAGCAAGAATTACACTTAATAGAGTAAACTCCAGCAATGGGCAGAGCAGAGGTTGAGCTTTAACCAAAATATGAAATAGTGTTTGTAATTTCGCAACAGGTTTAAAGTTAGAAGGGAGAATTTTTTTTTGTAATCATGAATACTATTAGAAGGGGTGTTTTTACTGAAATATATATAGGCCTATATATATATATATATATATATATATAATATATATATATATATGCTATATATAAATATATATATGTTTATATATATATATATATATATATATGTTATATAGTTATATATATATATATATATATATATATATATATATATATATTTTATAAAAATGTGTTTTTTTATATAAATATATATATATATATATATATATATATATATATATATATATATATATATATATATATATATATATATATATATATATATATATATATATATATATATATATATATATATATATATATATATTTATATATATAAATATATATATTTATATATAATATTTATATAAAAATATATATATATATATATATATATATATATATATATATATATATATATATATATATATATATATATATATATATATATATATATATATATATATATATATATATATATATATATATATATATATATATATATATATATATATATATATATATATATATATATATATATATATATATATTAAAATTACATGAAATATTTTTATATTAAATATGGTAACGGAATTTTAAGATTCATACATACAAATACATTCCATTAATCCTTTAAAAGTTTTCATCAAAGCAATAAAGAGTGCCATAAATTTTGAAGAGACCACCGTCTTTTCTCAACAGATCTAGCAAACTGTTTAAGCGTGTGTGCATGCACCTAAAAGTGTTGTTCTGTATATGTCTCTCCGTTCAAATGACGACATCTCAAATGAAATTTTTATTATGGTCTACCTAGAAATTTGTATTTATGTATTGCTTTCAAAGGATTAATGAAATGTATTTGTATGTATGAATCTTAAAATCACGTTACAAGAATGAATAAAAATTTCCAAAATTACATTTTTTAATAATTTAAAACATGGAAAGAATTAATGAAGTTAAAATAAGAT
The DNA here is from genome assembly GCA_015478945.1 of Trachelipus rathkii. Lineage (NCBI taxonomy): Eukaryota > Metazoa > Arthropoda > Malacostraca > Isopoda > Trachelipodidae > Trachelipus > Trachelipus rathkii. The sequence goes on from JABUQX010121379.1 coordinate 25,831, forward strand.
TAAAGTCCGAATGAAATTGAAAATATTTCTAATTGAAATTCCAATTATACATTTGGGACAAAAATTTTAGGTTAAAAGATCAAATTCTAATCCTCTTGTATATGAATAAAAGAATTTACTTGTTGAAATGCTTTGCAGAAATTTCTTTTATCCGATTCACTAAAATTACCTCAGTCCATCTAGTGAAAATACTTTTTACCTTACCAATCAGCAGCATATACAATTATCTCTTTATTAAAATTTGTGGCTCCAAATGGAGCCTTTAAATATAGTTAGTTAATTAGGTCATTTACTTGGATGAAGTGTATTTGGTAACCGCTTTAGTTCCCTCGGAAACAGCGTGCTTAGCTAATTCCCCAGGAAGCAAGAGCCTGACAGCAGTTTGAATTTCCCGGGAAGTGATGGTCGATCTCTTGTTATAGTGAGCTAAACGGGAAGCTTCAGCAGCAATTCTCTCGAAGATGTCATTAACGAAAGAATTCATGATGGACATAGCCTTTGAAGAGACTCCTGTATCAGGATGAACCTGCTTCAATACTTTGTAGATGTAAATGCTGTAACTTTCCTTCCTCTTCTTCCTTTTCTTTTTGTCTCCTTTAGAGATAGATTTATGAGCTTTAACAGCCTTCTCTTTGCCAGCCTTCTTTGCGGCCTTGCCTGAAGCTTTGGGAGCCATAGCGCGAAAAGTTCCTCGATAAAATTTATATCAAGAAATAATACAAAGTTTTTGGAGCCAAGAATTTTATATAAATTGTTCAAACTTTAAGTAACAAGTTTTATTCTACTAGAGTTTGACATATATTTTATCATATGTTGGCGTATTTTCAATCTTCCATTTTAATTTTACATATATGTAAAATGAAAACAAAATTAAATTCGTTAAGTTTTAGTTAAATTAATTTAATTTAAAAAAACATTCCAAAACACACCTCGATCTTCTTTTAATTTATTAATTTTTAATGGAACAATCTCTCTTATTATCAAAATTCCTTTAATCCGTGGCTTTATAAAAGAAAAGTGCCTTTGTTAAAGACCAGCTTTTTTTTATACTTTTCAAACTAGCATGAGAACAGCACATTATTACAATTTATAACTTAATTTATATCACAAAACTATTTTTTAAATAAAAAAAACTTTAAATTTAAGATTGCTTTAAAAAATGAACATCAGAAATTTGGAACCCATATTATTTTAACTAAATCAAATGGAAAGCAACAAATTTAACCTAAAGAACATATTAAAATAAAAATATAATTTAAATAAAATGAAAATATTTTAAAGAAAACATCTGGAGCAAGAAAATTTTCGAATTAGTTCTTTTTATTAAAAAGCTTCAATAAAATATTGCTTGAAAATAGATATTAATTTAATAGTTTCGAATTAGTACTTTTATTTAAAAAGCATTAAAAATATATTTTTAAAATTGAACATTAATTTAATTCCAATCAAAATTTTAATAAAGCTTTTCGAACTTTCAAATTAGTTCTCTTATTTAAAAAGTTTTAAAAAATAGTCTAGGATTTAATATTGTTAAATGCAAACATTTAATTTCAAGAACTTATCTGAAAATTTTGTTGCTTCTCCAGATATTTTCTTTAAAATAATAATAATAATAATAATAATAATAATAATAATAATAATAATAATAATAATAATAATAATAATAATAA
>JABUQX010121380.1:0-2500 GCA_015478945.1 Trachelipus rathkii
ATTATAATTGTTATTAATAATATTATTATTAAATTGCAGTGTACATTAATTTATTGAGAGTTGAAGGAAACTATCTCTGTTTCCCCAGCATACTCTTTTTCAAAGATGTGGACAGCTATCTTGTTTAATTAAATAGATGAATTTGGTAGTACAAGATCTTCATTATAAACTCTCTATCTATAAATGTATTGTTCATAATCTGAATAAACTTTTGAGAAATTATTATTATTATTATTATTATTTATTATTATTATTATTATTATTATTTTATTATATATGCTATATTATTTATTATTATTATTAATAATTATCAATATTATCATTTATTTTCATATTATTATTATTATTGTATTATTATTATTATTATTATTTATTATTATATTATTTATTATTATTATTATTTATTATTATTATTATTATTATTATTATTATTATTATTATTATTATTTTATTATATTATTATTATTATTATTATTATTATTATTATTATTATTATTATTATTATTATTATTATTATTATTATTATTATTATTATTATTATTATTATTATTATTATTAATTATTGATAATATTGTTTATTATTACTATTATTATTATTATATTATTATTATTATTATTAGAATTATTATGATTTTATTATTACTATTTTATTATTATGTATTATTATTGTGATTATTATTATTATTATTATTATTATTATTAATTATTATTATTATTATTATTAATTAGATTTATTATTATTATTATTATTATAATATTACTATTATTATTATTTTTGATCTTATTGTTGTTTTTGTTGGTATATATTTTCAAAGCTTAAACAATAGATCATTAATTACATTATAATAAGAGTTCAATGGGATTAATTTAAAAAAATTATCCCTTGAAAAAAAGTAAAAATTAACAAAAACTAACTAAATATTTTTAGCATGAATAGGAAAATTAAATATGTTTTGAACTATTATTATTGTTATATTATTATTTTATTATTATGTATTTATTATTATTATTATATTATTATTATTATTATTATTAATTCATTAATTATGATTTTATTATTATTATTATTATTATTATTATTATATTATTATTATTATTATTTATTATTATTGTTATTGTTATTGTTATTGTTATTGTTATTGTTGTTGTTATTTTATTATTATTAATTATTATTATTATTATTATTATTATTATTATTATTATTATTATTATTATTATTATTATTATTATTATTATTATTATCAATATACTATTAATATTAAATTTGCAATATATCATCACAAAACTTTCGCTCTTTGCTCGGTGAACTAAAAAAAAAAGTAACATCAAATGAGAAAAAATCATCATCATCATCATCATCCACCTCCTTACTCAGGTTGGGGATGAGGTGCGTCGCATACTTCGGAAACAGAGAAGTATAAAAGAGCACAATTGTTTTTTCGTTGGTTTAAGTAAAAAAAAAAAAAACATGAAGGTTTAAGGCAATTAGTTTCAACCAAAAACCATAATAGTATATAATATATATATATATATATATATATATATCTTATATATATATATATATTATATATATATATATATATATATATATATATATCATATATATATAAATAATTATATAGTATATATTATATATTAACTATATATAGTATATATAGGGATGCGGGGTTTGGCGGTATATATATATATATATATATATATATAGTATATATATATATATATATATATACTTAATATATATATATATATAATATATATATATATATTATATATATATATATATATATGGATGTGTGTGTGTGTGTTTCTAACTGATTCTAGGAATACACGATCTGAGAAATTCATAAACTTAATTATTGTCATTTCATAGTTCCCCATTTATTTAAGTTTATGAAATAACTACAATCTTAAGTCTTTATTCTTGTAATTGAGAAAACTATCAAAGGTTTCCGTTCTTCTTAGCTTTTTACTATTATGTCTCTAGAACTTTAGAATTTAAGATATGGTTGAGCAAATAACTTAAAATGGATATGTAATAAAAATTTGCAAGACATTTAGTAAATATTAGCTAAGTATTTAATACCTATGATTAATTAATTTTTACTGAATAAAGTATTCAGTAAAAATTAATTAATTATAGGTATTAAATACTTAGCTAATATTTACTAAATGTCTTGTTCATTTTTCTTGGCAAATTTTTATTACATATCTATCATCTTTAAATTAAATTCATGTCATTTTCGTTCTTATTAATCGACATAATTCATTGGTTATTAACCATTCTAGGGATTGATTAATTTATATATATTTAATAAGATCGATAAACAAATACAATCAAAAGATTATACAATTTTGTTAATACTTATGCAAGGATTTTAACTTAATAAATCTTTACATAAATACTGACCTAAATAAATTTGAGTTATTTTATTTTACTGTAAAGGTTTTATTTTAATAAACAAATCACAAAGTGTGTGGATCAAAGTTATAAAACTCCAAT
>JABUQX010121380.1:17500-24056 GCA_015478945.1 Trachelipus rathkii
TTAGTAAATATGTGCTTATCACCATAATATTAGTGTGTTTATATATGTCTTCAATGATGTAGAATATGAATAACATAGTTTCAATACACTCAAAGGTGTCTAGGGACACCAATTGAGATGGGGCCGAACCCCAAAATGTGTTTTTTACCCTTTTAAATGAAATTTTAAAAGGATATAAGTTAATAATACATAGACTTACGCTCTATCAACAGTCCCATGTTGAATAAATATATGTAGCAACAACCCTATGTTGTACAAATATATGAAACTTAACACAGAGAACTTAAGTGGTACTCTCTTCAAGTCAAAACTTGCACTCGACATATGTTTAAGTACGGAGATATTCAAGTCAAAAACTTGCACTCGACTTGTTTAATGTATGCTATATCAAGTCCCTATATAAAGATTGTGTATGTGTATGTGGTATGCATGTGTAAATGGTGTATGTTGTATGTGTATGTTAAAGTTAGAGGTCGTATACACATAGTCTTACCATTTTTATTTCAACTGAGGTATTTTTATTATAGAAAAAGGCTGTTTTCATTACCCAAAGTTAGAGTTAAAGTTAAAGTTAAAGTTAGAGTTAAAGTTAAAGTTGGAGATAAAGTTAAAGTTAAAGATAAATTTTCATGTCGAAGGATAAGATTTATATTTTTCATGTATTAAATACAAATGTTTTTGAAAAACATTGTCTTTGATGAAAAAACATTTTTGTTTTTGAAAAAACATTTTTAAAAAACATTGGTTTCTAGGAAAAAGATGTCAAATTTTCATGAAAAACATGCTTTTTATGGAACTCTAAATGCCAGTAAAAATGCAGTAAGCAAACAGCCTCTAGGGGCCCCATCCCCCCACCCACCCACTCATGTTTTACTGCTTTACTGCTTTACCATACTTACTATTAATAAAAATATATGCCACTCCCTATTTTTCTGTTCAATCATATACATTTGTATTTCACATTACCCTTTTTCTAAAACTTTTTTAAAAAAACTTAGACTTAAATAAATATATTTTAATTTGTAACACTTAAGAGACATGGAGGTAGACCTTTTATATATATATATATACTATATAATATATATATATATATATATTATATATATTATATATTATATATAATTATAATATATATATATATATATATATATAATATATATATATATATATATATATATATAATATATTTATATATATATATAATAATATATATATATATATATAATAATATATAATATAATATATATTATATATATTATATATTATATATATATAATATATATATATATATATATACATATACATAAATATATATATATATATATATATATAATATATATAATATATATATATATATATATATATATATTATAATATATATATATATAAACAGCTAACATTAACAAATTTCCTACTTAACAGCAGGTAAGTAACTAGCATAGCATAACAAAACGTAACAATATTCGCGCACTTTTTCATGCGTGTCTTTAAACATAATCAATGTTAATTTCATTAATCATGTAATATTTAACAAAGATTTATTGTATCCTAACCTAACTGATTGTATGACAAGAACAAATCAACACACACACACACAAGCTACTAACCCATACACGTACACAAACACAGAGGAATATTTGGCAACGTAACAAAGGTTTCACATTAATAAAGCTTAACATAGCATCAACCTAAACTAAATATAATGTACAACAACAACAAACATAACTTAAGCACGAATAAACAGCTAACATTAACAATTTCCATACTTAACAGCAGAAAGTACCAAAATAGCATAACAAAACGTAACCTATCAACACTTTTTCCTACATGTCCTTTAACAATATCAATGTTAATTTACATTAACATAGTAATATTTAACAAAGATTTAAACGTACCTATACCTAACTATGTATATAACTAAGAAATAAATGCCACACACAATGCTACACACACACATCACCACAACTCTCGCACACCACACACATACACACAAACACACACACACACAAAACACGAATATATGTAACGCAACAAATGTTTTTAATTAATAAATCCAACATAGCAACACCTGAACTAAGAATATAATATACAACGCCAAAACCTAACACAAACCTAACCACGAATAAACTGTTTACATTAGCAAAGTTCCATACTTTAACAACAGTAAACAGCTAACATTAACAATACAAACCGTAAACCTATTCCTTTTTCAAGCATATTCTTGTAACCATATCAATGCTTAATTTACCATTAACATGCAGGCAATGTTTAGCAACAACTTATCATAATCCCTGTCTAATTATATACTGACTACGAATAATGCTAACGTACCAAAGTTTTTTCGGCATTAACATAGTAATTATTTAAAACAAAAAAATAATTTTAAGACAGAGCAAAACCTTCTACCACGTTCAAATCTAAAACGAATATGACGATGAAATAATAAATCTCGAGAGAAAAGATAAGGCAATATTACTGGAACAAACACAAGTTTAAGAGATAAGGGATATTTCAACCAATCACGGAAAGGTATAGGAAATTTCAGCCAATCACAGAGTAGGGTAAATATAGATAACACGGATAGTCCAAATGGAATATGGCAATCCAAAGTCTTATACACTATATATATATATATAATATATATATATATATATATATATATCTATATATATATATATATATATATATATATATTTATATAATAATAAAAAATATATATAAATATATATATATAACATATATATAAATAAATATAGTATATATATATATATATATATATATATATATATATATATATATATATATATATATATATAATATATATATATATATAAAATATATATAAAAAACATAAATTTATAATATATATATTATATATATATATTACTATATATATTATATATATATATATATATATAATATATATATATATTATATATATATATATATATATTATATAGCTTATACATATACATAGGATATGCCCCCATATGTAAAATAAAAGAAATCCAAAATAGCATACATAATAAAGTATCTAAAGGAATACATCTTCCACCGAGAGATACCCCAGGGTTTCACCCCTTGCTAGATGAATGAATCCCCCATGGGGTATCACCCCGAAGGGGCGTGTAAGCGGGCTGAGGCCTTACCCCTCCTTCGGAGGGTAATGCCTGCTTACACGCCCCTTCGGGGTGATACCCCATGGGGGATTCATTCATCTAGCAAGGGGTGAAACCCTGGGGTATCTCTCGGTGGAAGATGTATTCCTTTAGATACTTTATTATGCATGCTATTTTGGGTTTTTTATTTTACATATGGGGGGCGTTATCCTAATGAATGTTAAGCTATATATATATAATATTAGAGTAATATATATATGATATATATATATATATATATATATATTATATAATATATATATTATACATTATGTGTATACGACCTCTAACTAAACATAACACATACACACATACCACATTTACACATGCATAACATACACATCACACTCTTTATATAGGGACTTGATATAGCATACATTAAACAAGTCGAGTGCAAGTTTTGACTTGAATATCTCAGTTGTGCAACATATGTATACCATTGTGTATGACTAAGAGAGTACCACTTAAGTTCTCTGTGTTAAGTTTCATATATTTGTACAACATAGGGTTGTTGCTACACTAGATTTATCTCAAAATCATGGGACTTGTTTATAGAGCGGTTAAGTTTTCTAAAATGTATTGATTAACTATTTCTATTACTAGTCTTTATTTATCCGCCTTTACATGGGTGAAAATTTATTTAAAAAAAAAGGGAAAAAAATACACCACAATATTTTTGGGCGTTCGGATGACCCGATTAGTCCATTCCTTTCAATTGTGTCCCTTACTAGACACCTTGAGTGTTTGGAAACTAGTTTATTCGATATTCCCTCTAATCCTAATAACACATTGAGACGATAATATAAAACACACTAATATTATAAGGCACTAAGCACATATTATTTAAACCTTTCGGGGTGGCGGTTGCGGGGCACCTGTCTACCGGCAATTGCACCGGTGCCTTACCGATAGCTTCATGATCATTTGTTCTATCTTACTAAACTTCTATTTTCATTCATCTTTTCTCTGTCTTGTACTCTGTACTTTTCTTCTTTTTTCAGCTGAGGGAACCACTTAGGGTCCTCTGGAACTCATTTGGGTTTACGACATCCCTCAAAATTCGGATCTATGTCCTTTGAAACATATATAAACACATCTCAATTGACTCAATATGCAACTGGAGCCAGATTACTATTTGATAGAGTCTTTAAATCCATATGAATCGATGAAAAAAACTATTTTATGATATATCATGATTTGCTAATAAATGTATTTCGATTCATTACTTGAGAAATCCATTGTAAAATTATTGACGGTTTATTATATATTTTGTTTCATTGTATTTGTTTTATATTTTAGTTATTTTTGTATATAACATTTTTTTTTAAATTACATGAACCACCAAAGTTCATTTAACGGCAATATGTTCAAATAAAGTTGTATTAGAATTTCTGCGTATCATGATTTCCTTCTTTTCGGCTAAATCTAAGAAGTTAGAATTCAACTTTATATATATAATATATATATATTATTAGTATATATATATAAATATTATATATAATATATATATATATTATATATTTTTTTGTTTAAAAAGAGATAAAAAAAATTTTATATATATATATATATATATATATATATATATATATATATATATATATATATGTGCAGTAACGGAACAAATAAATTGTAATAGTTATCCCATACAAATAAAATATTTATCATATTCTGGATAGATATTAAATAAATATTTTTTATTTTATTTGAATAAAGGTAGAATTAAATTATTTTTGTATAAATTATAGAAGTTAAATATTACAACTACATGTCAGTTTAACTAAGAGTGAATATTCATGGTATTTAATAGAAGCATGAAGTTTTGGATAAAAACTTGAAGTTTCTATTTTAGGTAAGAGGTTTTTTCTCTTAACCTAATTATTTAGAATCCCATTTTCACTGATTGCGAAATGGCCGTCCTAGAGCTAGGGCAAATAAAACACTAAAAGTTTAGTCCACAGGCTGGCCACCTTGGATTAAATTTTTTAGTTTTTAACATTTTAAAACCCGAATTCCATTTGTACATAAATGTGCAGAAAGCGTATTGTATATGGTATATATAATATATTATATATATATATATATATATAATATATTATATATAATATATATATATATATATATATATATATATAATATATATATAATATATATATATTTGTTCTTACGACTTATAAAACATAGTATAATATATATATATAATATATATATATATATATATATATATGATAATATATAATATATATATAAGTATATATATATATATATATATATATATATATATATATAGTGAAAGTGATTTTTAAATATACTGCTATGTTCGAGATTTGAATGAAATCTAGGCATGTTTTAAAAGATACGAATGTTTTCGTAAATATAATAATTTGCCGCGTATAATAGAATATGAAATGCATCTTAGTCTTGGTCTTTCATCCTAACGCTTGGTTCTTTGCTACGATTGTGTTTTCAAAACCTTCAACACGCTTTGCGAGGCGATCGGGGGTCCAATAGCGGCGGCTGCGGGCGATTCGACCAGTGGGAGGCGACTGCGGATTGTAAAAAAAACGCGACGATGGCGTAGACGATGAATTTGCGATTCATCCCAACGAGGGGTCGACGATTGAATAAATTATGACGAATTGATTAAAGACGCATTATAAAACAAAATGGCGGAACGCAACGAAAAAAAACAACAAGGTTGGTGCCTTTAAAAAAAGGCCTCATGAAGAACGTGAGGTTATACTGAACAAAAAAAACTCACAACTAGACTTATCATACTATTAACTAACTATAACGTTCTGAAAAAAAAAAAGAGGGGCTCCATCCCATTGGGGGACTCCCCCCTTTGGGGTGAATCCATACATAAATCACCCAGGAAAGTACGTTGAGAATCTGGGATGACAAAACGACACCCTAAAAAACACCCATGAACCTACGTGAGTAAAAAATATATGACTGTACTGACATACGACTTGCGAGGTACCGATGAATCGACGAATCACCTCACCCGTCGAACGTGAACTATAACTATATATATTATATATATAAATATATATATATAATATATATATTATATATTATATATATATATATATAATATACTATATATATATATATATATATATATATATATATATATATATATGCGCAAATGTTTTTAGGTTCAAAAAAATCAGTACGGTTAATGAATAAGTTTTTTGATTAAGTATCACAGATTACTTGTGCATACTAACAACTTACATAACCTAAACGTAATGGGTCCTAAACACGAATTTAAACATAAAAAAATTTGGTAAGATTGATTAAATTTATGTATGAGAATGTTGGCAACGCTGCTTAAGGCCTTTTACATTTGGACGTAAGAAAAATACCGAAAAAATTGATATTTCGGTCAGATCCGT
>JABUQX010121381.1:0-29514 GCA_015478945.1 Trachelipus rathkii
AGAGAGAGATCTTGCATCCGTGCTGATTCGTTCTAAGTGCATCACAACGCAAGATCAACAAGGCCAGATGTGTCACCGAATGCTAACGAGGGTGCAAATCAAGGACATTGGATTGCCAGCGTACAGTCCGACCTAAACCATTGGAACATTGTTGGAGATTATTGAAAACTGTGGTTGCGACAGCTGCAACACCGCCAGGATCCCTCCAGCCACTTGGGGCAGGCCGGCGGGTCGCATATTGAATCAGATTTCGGCGGAGGACATTCGGCATCATTTAGAGCATGCACGATGGTGACCAGCCGTCATCTATTAACAGAGGTGGCCATACCACGTTATTGAGCAACATATCACCACAAACCCTTCACGCGCGAAACGTCCCATCATTGGAGGAAACGCATCAATCACATATAGGACCCATTCGCAGTACCCCAGTGGATTCTTGGGGCCTCTAGACAATCTTACCACTATATAATGTGTCCCGAAGCTAATGGTTATTTGCATAATAAAGTTAACAGCGTTCTGGTCTTTTCTGTAACCTACCTATTAACGTCATATGAAAGCTAGTGGTGCGTTAATTTGACGAGTAATATATACTATATAATATATATATATATATATATATATATATATTATTATATATATATATAACTATATATATATATATATATATATATATATATAATATATAATAATATAATTATATATATATACTATATATATATATATATATGGCTAAACTTAATTCGTTTATATTATTATTATTATTCTTATTATTATTATTATTATATTATTATTATTATTATTATTATTATTATTATTATTATTATTATTATTATTATATTTTATTATTTATTATTATTATATTGATTATTATTATATTATTATTTCTCTCTTAAAGCTATTGTCTTTATAATACCGTCCTTGTCCGTGAGTGTTTATATATATATCTATATATATATATATATAATTTAGCTATATATATATAAGACAGTCATTATGTGTTGGTTACATAGTGATATATATATAATATATATATATATATCATATATATATATATATATATTATATAGTCTATTATATATAATATATATATCTATATTAGTATATATATTATATATATTTCGCAATAAAATTTATATTTCGGAAAAAGTACTATCTTCTTTGAATTGTCGTCGGGAATTCCTCCGCAAAGACCTTTTTTTTAAATTTAAATACTTATTTAATATCATAATGTAACATAAAGTAACACAAACAACAATAACATAAACAATAGAACAATATCCTTACATAAACATGAACCTAAATTTAAACAGTAAACATAGCGTGGGATAACGTCATTCTTAAATATCAAAATTTGAACTGTTTAATGATATCTGAAGGCATAACATTTTGGGGATAAATATTCAGACATTCTTATGCATGAAATGTCCACAATTTAATTAATATGTACGATAGAGCAGAAGAAAGAGAGAGAGAGTGAGAGAGAGAGAGAAGAGATGAGAGAGAGAGGAGAGAGGAGAGAGAGAGATTCCTAAACTATAAAATTCTGTTAAAAATATATTCAGTTCCTTGCTGAAGAAACTCTCTCTTTTGAATGTATCAGATATAAAAATATAAATAACTAAAAATAACTTTGTAAATAAAGTCTAAATAAAATAACCAATTCAGAAACAAAATTAATAATAATAATAATAATAATAATAATAATAATAATAATATAATAATAATAATAATAATAATAATAATAATAATAATAATAATATATAATAATAATAATAATAATAATAAAATAAGAATAGTATTAATGAAAAAATAACAATAATAAGAAAAGAAATACATAAAAAAAAAGAAATATAAAAAAAAAAAAAAAGTTAAAAAGAAGAAAAAAGAAGAAAAATAATAAGAAAAAGAAAAAAAAAGTAAAAAAGAAGAAAAAGAAGAAGGTTAGAAAGAGTTGGAGAGCTTTTATTCTTAGTATCCTTCTCTTTTAAAATTTCTTTACAGTTTTAAAGGACCTTACTAAATGTTGATTTTTTCTTACAGAATTATTTATATTTCGATTTCGTGCTTATTATTATATTATATATATTATTTTTTTCTTTTATTTTGTAAATTCGTTCAATTCTTCTGAATAATTCTTTATTTTCCGTAGAAAATTTATTAATTTATTAGGACCTATTCTAGAATGAAAAGATGTTAGATCCTTTAATATTATACAAATATTTCGCCTGTATGTTTCAGGCTTATTATATTATTTATTATTATTATTATTATTTTTATTATTATTATTATTATATTATTATTATTATTATTATTTTCATTATTATATTATTATTATTATTATCATTATTATGTTTATTATTATATTATCATATCATTATCATTATCATTCTTTTAAAATATTTTATTATTATTATTATTATTATTATTATTATTATTATTATTATTATTATTATTATTATTATTATTATTATTATTATTAATTATTATTATTTTTATTCTTATTTTTTTTAATTATTATATTATATTATTATCTATTATTATTATTTTCATATTATTATTATTATTATTATTATTATTATTATTATTATTATTATTATTTAATTATTATTATTTATTATTAGTTAATTATATTATTATTATTATTTATTATTATTATTATTATTAATTATTATTTATTATTTTATTATTAACAAAATTATCATTCAAGTGTATAACAACATATGATAAACAATTAAAAGGCAGTTCTTAAGAAAGCAAAGAGAAAACACTACTCTAACAAATTCCAGGATTGCAACAAAGACCCGAAGGCCCTTGGGGTTTTATCAATCAGTTAATCAACAATAGCAAAAAAAAACCAACAATGTATAAAAGAACTGGAATTTAAACAATCCAGTTAACAACCAAACCAAAATATAGCATCGCAGACAGGACTATAACGAATACTTCGTAAACCGTGTAAGCGCAAATCTGAGAGACAAGCCCCTTAGTCAAACATCATATGAAACTTTTCTCCCAGCTACGAGTCTCATTTTTCCTTTATTCCCATCACTGTCCCGGAGGTAAAAAAAGTAATTCGCCGGATTAAAAACAAAAATGTGAGTTCATTCTATCCCAATCACATCTGCAAACTCGCTGCCGGCATAATTAGGCCAGCCCTTGTAAAACACTTGTTTCAATGATCATTTTTTGACAGGAATTTTCCCAATTATATTCCAGACAGCAAAAGTGATCCCTATACCTAAAAAGGGAGACCTTTGCCTAGCAAAAATTACAGACCAATAGCTATCACAAACACTATTAGTAAAATATTTGAGAAATTAGTTTTCAATCAGTTAACAGAATATTTTATATCAAACAATACTTCTTAATGATCTAACAATTTGGATTTAGCAAAGGCCGTTCAACTGCCTGATGCCCCATTTGCCTAACCGAAGAAACTGTACAGAAATATAAATAATAAAGACTCCTCCCGCTAATTATTATTTAGATTTCACAAAAGTTTTGACATGATTAATAATTGACATTACTTATTAGTAAAATGAACCAAAATGGGCCCCTTTGAAGTGACACAACTTCAATGGTTTAAAAGCTACTTAAAGGAGAGATCTCAATATAAAACTAAATGAAACTAATTCAACCACACTTCAAACATCAACCGGCGTACCCAAGGGCTCAATTCTTGGACCGTTTTTATTTACTCTATATACAAATGATTGTTCAACTCTCATGACGCTTTTTCAGTCTCTTTTCCTGACGATACCTCCATTTTAATAAATGACAAAAATGCCGGATCTCTATCTCGTAAAAGCAATGACACATTACCAAAAATAATGAAATGGATAGATGCATAACGCTATCTCTCTAAATTTAAGTAAAACATCTTATACATAATTTTTAGCAACAAACCAATTACGATTAAATACTTGGATTAACAATCGATGATAAACTGACATTTAAAGAACATATTAACAACCTAGTTAGCAGACTGTCGAGATACCTGTATATGCTAATAAAATTAAGAAATTTGGTACCACTTTACATTCTTAGGAATTTATACTATTCACTAATACACCCTCACTTACTTTACTGTCTTCCTATCTACGGTCCACAAGTAACTCAGTAATTCACCCTGTTATAGTAACACAGAAGCGATTTATTCGCCTCATTAGCAATACAATAGACTTTTACAGATACACAACCATTATTCAAAAGCCTAAAGATATGCAAGGTAAGACTTCTAATATAGTCCTCCTGAAAGAAGATACAATCAAATTATCCTAACAATGCCTGTTGACTTCTTCGCTAGCACGTTTTCAATTAAACCAAGCAAAGGCGCGTAGCCAATCAAATAAACCTAAGAAATAATACTTACATAAACCCCTCCCTTTCTTAGACTAAAAAAAAGCATCAAAGCGGCAGCTACAAGCAGCTAAACTTACAACTCAATGGCCACACGACATCAAAACGAAACTCTACCAAATCTTTACTAAAAAATTAAATGTATTACCTAAATAAATACTTAAATAATAACCTAACTCAGGGATGGAACTACGTATAATCTAGCTACTACATTATTAATTATTATTATTATTATTATATTTTAATTAATATTTATTTATTAATTATTTTATATATATTATTATTATTATCATTACTATCATCTTATTATTATCATTGTTTATTATTATTTACTTATCATTATTATTATTATTTATTCATTATTATTATTATTATTATTATATTATTATTATAATTATTATTATTATTATTATTATTATTATTATTATTATTATTATTATTATTATTATTAATTAATACTTACTATTTTATATTATTATTATTTTATTATTATTATTATTATATTATTATTTATATTATTATTATTATTAATTAATTATTATTATATTATTATTATTTTATTGATTATTATTATTATTATTATTATTCTTTTTATTATATATACATTATATTATTATTAGAGAGAATATTGCCGTTTCTTAATTCAATTATTGAAATTAATCTTTTAGTATTCTTAAATAAATTATTTTTAAATACTTATAATATTATTCATTATTATTATTATTATTATTTTATCGTAATTATTATTATTATCTATTATATTATTTTATTATTTTATTAATATTATTATTCCTACTTATATCTTTTTATTTTTATTGTTGTAAGCGTGATTGTAGCTATGACAATTTTCATTGAAATATTTGTAATTTTAGTTGTAATTATATATATCATTGTCTGAATTTGTTGTTTGGCGATTAATATTGTTGTATTTGTCGTAATTGTTTTTATTATTACAATTATTATGTTTATAATTATTATTATTATTATTCTTATCGTTATTATTATTGTTATTATTATTATCATTATTATTATTATTATTATTATTATTATTATTATTATTATTAATTATTTTTATATTCTTATTATTTTATTATTATTATTATTATTATGTATTATTATTATTATTATTATTATAATTATTAATTATTATTATTATTATTATTATTATTCGATGTATTCATTATTATTATTATTATTGATGATTATTATTATTATAACCATTATTATTATTATTATTATTAATTTTATAATTATTATTATTTAATTATTTATTATTATTCATTATCTATTATTATTGTTTATTATACACCATTTTATACTTATTGTTATTAACCATATTTTTCGGAGTCTAAGACACTACATTGTGTTGCAATTAGTAGACCATTCAGGATACTAGGGAAATTATTTTTGGTTATTATAATTAATTGGTATAACTAAATTGTTAAATATTATAATTGTAAATAATGTAATTTTTCTTATTTGAATAAACATATTCTGATTCTGACTCTGATTATTATTATTATTATTATTATTATTATTATTATTATTATTATTATTATTATTATTATTATTTTTTATTATTATTATTATTATTATTATTATTATTATTATTATTATTATTATTATTATTATTATTATTATTATTATTATTATTATTATTATTATTATTATTAGTAGTAGTAGTAGTAGTAGTAGTAGTACACGTTTTGTAGAATTTACATGAATGAGTGATATTATAAATATTTTATTTAAATTGTTGATAAGAAAAAGTAGGTAAAATTCTCACGCATCGCAACCATTATGTAAAATATTTACAGGAAAGAAAACATTGAATTTTATCTCATTTTTCTGATAATTATTTATATATAATCTTATTATTATCTTCATTATGGTAATTTTATTACTATTTCCCGGTTATATCTTTGTTTGAATGAATATGTATGTATGTATGTATGTATAATATATATGTATGTATGTACAATATGTATGTATGTATGTATGTATGTATGTATGTATGTATGTATGTATGTATGTATGTATGTATGTATGTATGTATGTATGTATGTATGTATGTATGTATGTATGTATGTATGTATGTATGTATGTATGTATGTATGTATGTATGTATGTTTATTTATTGTATACGTATATACCAATTAAGATCTAAATATATATCAAAATATTTCTATTCTTTGTTTGAATTATTCATAAAGTAGGTTTTGCTATACAGATATTATTATTATTATAATCATCATCATCATCATCATCATCATCATCATCATCATCATCATCATCATCATCATCATCATCATCATCATCATCATCATCATCATCATCATCATTTTATTATTTTTATTATTTATTATTATTATTATTATTATTATTATTATTATTATTATTATTATTATTATTATTATTATTATTATTATATATTACTATTATTATTATTATTATTATCTTGTGTAAGGGAAGTCAATGAATTTTTAAACTGAATTTCAATAATGGTTTTGTTACCATTTTATAACGTTTACTTATATATATTTTTAATGTATATAGCAACGATAATTTTAAAATATTTAAATGGAAAGTTTTTGGGGCAGATGGGAGGTTTTGGGGTTTGGAGCTCCAAGATTGTGACCATTACTCAAAATAGATGTCACGTGTCATATCTATCCAATCACCTGGAATATGATTATGGTTATGCCTCACCACCTGAAGGGCCTCTTTAATTACTGAATAATATATATATATATATATAATATATATATCCACCATATATATTTATAATATATATAATATTATATATATATATATATATATATATATATATATATATATATATAATATATAATATATCATATATATATTAACTTTAAATCCACCATGAAAGAGACAAATAAAATAAATATTTTTTTACTAAACAACCTTTTTAACGTAATTTTAAACTATTGTTGTTTCGAATATATAAAAATATGAATAAAGTAAAATCGCAAAACAAAAACTAAAAATTGACATCCAGGTGACCCCGCTTTACAAGGTCATTTTCAAAAAAGAGTTAGAATTAATTTGTAAGAATGTTTCTTTTCCTTTAAATCGTTCTACTGTAAATTTACTAATTTTTATTTAAGACCATTTGCCTTTCAAGTGATTATATATATATAATATATATATATAGATTATTAATTATATATATATATATATATATGATAATATATATATTATATATATATATATATATATACGTATATATATATATATATATATATATTATTAATATATATAATATATATATATATAAATATATATTATATTATATATGATATATATATATATATATATATATAATATATATTATATATAATATATTATAATATATATATATATATATATATATATATATTAATATAATATATATTAATATATATATATGTGGTCATTATTTTATATCGTATATATATAATAAAATATCATATATATATATATATGCTTACTTGGTAGCCCCCGCTTCCCTCCTACGAGAAGCGGGCGATCTCGAGATATTGAGTCACCACAGATGACCGTGCCAAGAGATCCGTTAAAAAGATGTATCTAAGTTACGTCTGATGTCCGTCAGGCCCGAACAGTTTAGTAAGAGATGTCTTATGTCGTCATTTATCTGGGAGGGGATATCTTTGACAGTGAGGAGGTGGAGAGGTGGGGAGGGGGGAGGGGGGGAGGGGGGAGCATTATGAATTTTAAGTTTAAATTCCTAAAGGGGGTGGGGGGGGGGGTAGTGTCCAGAGAGGAAACGGGAAAGCATTTCTCTGGTTTGAGGGTCCAAAGTTTGTTCTGTGGGAGATGGTGTTATTAGGGTATGCGGAGATCGTTCTTCGGGTCATTCAACTCTTCATTATATTTATTATTAAAATTTCAGGGTTGGCACGAAAAAAAAATCAAATGATTTTTTTACGTGATTTTTTATAAAAAAAATGATTTTTTTGATTTTTTAGGCAAATTTTATTTTCTAAATTAATAATTATTTCTAGTTATCACCTGATTAATGATAAGTATATTTCATCTATATAATAAGTAAATTCGTCAATGTAGTTTTAAATCATTTTTAATAAAGAAATAAATAAAATTTGAGTACTCAGATATTATACAGTATATATATAATTTAAATAACTTAATTAAAATAAATAATAATTATATTTGCTAAATTTATTATTAATTAGGTAATAATTAGGATTATTTACTAATTTTATGAAAATAATAATTAAAAAAACAATTTGTGCCTAAAAAAATCAAAAAATTAAAAAAATTTTAAAAAATCACAAAAAATCAAAAAAATCCCCAACCCTGTAAAATTTAATAATTAATTAAGAGATTAAGGTAAATGAGAAATTTAATACCAATTACCTTCTCTATTTATTCAAAAGGGGTTTTGCACTGGTGACCCCTGCAATGGGGATCACTAAAATTGGTAACTGTAGTAGAAAGATCCTGCCAGAATTAACAAATATAAAGTTTTGTCAATGAAAGAAACAACTTAATACCATTTATTATTGTTATATATACCTTCAGGAATATTCCAACTACTGCTTTAACCAGTCCCATGCGAAGGAGGGAGGCTGAGAGGCTAAAGCCTTCTTGAAATTTTGAGGAAATTAAAATTTTATCAAAATTCTCAAATAAAAGCAGTAATAACTAGTAAAAAATCAGAAAAACCGGTAATATGCAAATTCAGACCCCCATCTTGAAAAAAAATATCCTGCGTATACGTTAGTGATTTGAATAGAATCAATGGATAAAACATAAATTGAGGTAAAAACTCACTCAACATGCATGCAAGGTGAAGGGTTCAAATGATTTCAAGACTTGACCTGATCACGCAGTTTTGTAATAACTGCCTAAATATAAAATTAATGAATAAAAAACACCTAACAGTATATTAAGAGGTGACAAAACCCCACATATATAATATAGGGTGTATCCATTGCATGGGATAGATATATGATAATAACTTCCTCATCTCAGCCTGAAGTTCAAGTGAAAGAACAAAAAAAAAAAAACTTTAATAAAAATGTCATAAAAATTTAGGCCAACTTAAATAATTAACATCTCATATCTTTTCAAGGTCTACCATTCCTTTCCCTCATTTTCCGATATAAATTTTCTATATAAAAAGTAAATAATAAAATATAATAATAATAATAATAATAATAATAATAATAAATAACAATATAAAACAGACGGAGGTGAATTTCTCATTAATTTGATATTTGTAAAATACAAATGATAATAATAATCTATTACATTAATAATAATTTACTAATTATTATATTAATATATATTTAAATATGCTTGAGATTTTCATGTAAAATATAAAATGTTAATAATGAACATATAGTACCAAATATATTAGATTATATTACTTTATAGATTAATGCTATATAATAATTGTATAAATTTCTATATTAAACTGTAATAAATAATAATAATAATAATAATAATAATATAATAATAATAATAATAATAATAATAATAATAATAATAATTAAAATGAGAAATTAAAAATCCAGGCTTGAAAAAAAAAATTAAAATAAAAAGATTATTTCCATGAATAATACAGTAAAAGTTTGAATAATTTTTATGCAGAAAACAAAAAATGTAATGAATTTATAATTCTTGGAAAGGAGGTACTAATTGCAGCACAGTTTTGTGTCATTTGAACCCCAATCATCAATTCCATTTTTAATTATATTATGTTAATAAGATTAAATAATAATATTAATATTCATCATAGTTATATAAATAACAGCATGTTAATAATAATAGAAGTAATAATGATAATCATGATAGTAATACATGGCATTGGTAGCTTTATCTTATATTAGATTATATATATATATATATAATATATATATATATATATATATATATATATATATATATATATTATTATTATATATATAATATAATAAACTATATTATATATATACTAATAATATATATATATTATATATATACCTATATATATATATATATATATTATATATATATACTATATATATATATATATATATATATATATATATATATTATATATAGTATATAAAAATATATATATATATATATATATATATATATATATATATATATATATAAGAGTATAATAAGAACTATTGTGATGCAATTCCAATAATGATAGAAAATATAATAATAATATAACTTAAAGTACAAGAATTGATTCTTAATTATCGTTATACAATAATAATAATAATAATAATAATAATAATAATAATAATAATAATAATAATAATAATAATAATAATAATAATAATAATAATAATAATAATAATAATAATAAAAAATAATAATACATATAATTATAATAATAATATAATAATATAATTATTATTATAGACGTATAATAATAATAAATAATAATAATAATAATAATAAAATAATAATAATAATTAATAATAATAAATAATAATAATAATAAAATAATAATAATAATATAATAATAATAATAATATAATAATGGTTATAATAATAATAATAATACTAATAATAATAATAATATAATAATAATAATAATAATAATATAATAATAATATTAATAATAATAATAAGTAATAATAATAATAATAATAATATCCGCAATATTTAATTGAGACATAAATAATTTAAGTAAATGAATGAATAATTATATGATCACGTGATTTCTCTTTTATACCCCTAGTTTTTTTTTTTTTTTTTTTTTTTTTTTTTTTTTTTTTTTTTAAGACTAAAGCGTTTGGCTTTATTTATTCATAATGCACTGAAGTGAATACATTTAGTATATTATACATTATACATACTCCTTTTAATATATATATATAATATAATATATATATATATATATATATTATATTATATATATTATATATATATATATATAATATATATATATATATATATTCTATATATATAATATATATATATATATATATTATATATATACTTAAGTGGGCGTGGCGTGGAGAGTGGGTGTTTGAATGGGTATGTACTACCAAGAAGTCTGCCAGGTATAAGAATTAAAAGTCACATGAGAGCCAAATGAAATGACCCAGCAAGTAGAAAATGGTTTCAAAGCAAAAAGGTTCCTCTGTGTTTCGCTCTTCTTTTGGATAAAGATGACGAGCCCTTCTTTTGGATAAGGATGACGAGCCCTTCTTTTGGATAAAGATGACGAGCCCTTCTTTTGGATAAGGATGACGAGCCCTTCTTTTGGATAAAGATGACGAGCCCTTCTTTTGGATAAGGATGACGAGGCCTTCTTTTGGATAAGGATGACGAGCCCTTCTTTTGGATAAGGATGACGAGCCCTTCTTTTGGATAAGGATGACGAGTTCATAGCTAAAAGCACTAATGAGCTGGTAACCAGTTCATGGGAAACCGGTTTTTAATTCTTTTTATTGTTTGATCAAACAGGAAAACGAATCGGTTGTTAGTTCTTATGACAAAACAAAGAACCGGTTTATAAAATTATGAGAACTCGCCATTACTTGTAAGTTTGTCTTTACTTTAGAAATCTCTTGAATGGTTATCCCAGCGACGCGACGCTGAAACTAGTGTTGGCCAAACACCGGAATTTTGCGCACCGCACCGCACCGCACAAGGGTAAGCTCCCCGCGCACCGCACCGGACCGCGCCAAAAGTCATATTTGTCCTATCACACCGCACCTCTGTTTCAATGCGCACCGCGCTCCGCACCACGCACCGCACCTTTATATTTTAAAAATTGCACCGCACCGGCACACTGGATTTGTGTGGCACACCGCACCGCACCAAAATGAGCGCACCACCGCACCGCACCGCACCGCACCACACTGGGTGAGTCGGCCAGCCATAGCTGAAACCTTATTCGATTTTTATTTGATATTATAGTTGCAGGTGCTAGAGAGAACTAACCAGTTTCATTCCTAACAGCAGAGCAGAAGAGGTTTTGTATCTTCGCGCGATTTCTGTGCAATGTTTTGATTCTTGAATTTAATCTTTCTCACTTTAAAATTTTCCTTCGCATGATTTTGTGCAATGTTTTTCTCCTCCTAAATTTAATCTTCCTTACTTTAAAACTTGTTTTTCAAATTAGTTTTGAGCTGTGAGTAGTTTTTTCTTCTGAATTTAATTCTCCTCATATTAAAACTTGTCTACATCCTCATAATTAGGTTTAAGCGGTGAAAAGCGTTTGTTTTTTTATTTATTTAATTTTTTTTCCTTGAGTGGTTAAAGTGTAAAAAAAACTGTCATACTAGACAAAAAAAGTGTATAGGAAAAATGTTTGTCCAGAAAATTGGTTTGAAACAAAAAATTTTTAATGATTCAGCAAAAATTTGCAATGATTCATTATAGTTGTTTTATGCGTTCACTTGTGTTGCACTTGGACATTAAACAAATTATCAATCATTACAAATTTTTTGTTTCAACCCCATTATATCGTCAAACATTTTATTTACACTTTTCTAGTGTAACATTTCTTTAACACTTCAACTCCTCAAGAATAATATCCTTGAAGGCGGTAAAGCCCAATTCGTTTCTCTCAAGGTCAAGTGTTAGTGTTCGTATGATATAGAACAGCGAAAAACTCTTTTAAAAGTCCCTCTACTGACGGCAGATTCTGAGAAGGATTTGCGTGAGTTGTTATCAAAATTTTAACTAATTAATATAAAGAATCAAAAAATTAATAAGTAATGAATCCAAGGGAAGGATGATGTGAAAGAAGAATAGCACAAAGGAAAAGAAAGGTATTGCCTGAAAATTGAGGTTGTAGGAGAACTAAAAAGAATCGATAGACATTGTGTATCAAGGGGAAAGGATATATGTGGGTCATGAGAACTGCAGAAGACAATGGATGGATTAAAAAGAAAGAGCTTTGGAAAGTTTAAAAGGAATTTTAAATAATTAATTAATGTAGACAAGTGAAAGTCATATATATATATATATATATATATATATATATTATATATAATATTATATATATATATATATATATATATAATATATTATATATAATATATATATATATATATATATAATATATATTATATATATATATATATATATATATCGTACATATTATACATACATAATAATATATATTATATATATATATATATTATATATATTATAATATATATATATATATATATATATATATATATATATAATATATATATATATATATATATATATATATATATATATATATATATATATATATATATATACCGTTTTGTTTTGCTGTGAATATTGTTCTGCTAATTTGTTGGTATTGATTTTTGTGAAAGAAGACGGACGAGAAATAGAAACGCATATGCTTAGATAATAGAGAGAATTCTGGAAGATGGAAAGGATTCCAGTTTTCATTTCTGGAGAGGACGAAAATAGGCAGAGGATAAATATTTGGGTAGTGTGTAATGTGGTTTTGTATTGCATGACTAATCACATTGCATCTTTATAGATGAATTTGAGAGGGGATAGAGAAAATTAGATTTCTTTTTATGTATATGTTGTTCTGGTGTGTGCTTTTTAAGTAATTTGCAATGGTTTTGAGTGAGTTTTTTTTAATTTATTTATTTTATTTATTTTTTTTTGGGTGGGAGGAGACTTGGAGTTTGCAACGTTTTTCAGCTTGTGTCATAATGAGTTTTTTTCACTGATTTTTGAGTTATATATATATATATATATATATATATATATATATATATAAATACATATATAGTATATATATATATATATATAATCATATATATATATATATATATAGTATATATATATATATATATATATATATATATATATATATATATATATATATATATATATATATATATCAATGTCGTAGCCAAGGGAGTTTAGGGGATGAGAACCCTTCCGAAATAATTTAAGCTATCAAATTTTTTTTGATGGCTAGAGTCTCTTAATTTTAATTTAAAAAAATAATAAAGATAATAATAAAAGCAATTTAAGACTATATATTAATAGAAATGAGGAAAACATATTTGTAATTCCTGAAGATTTCTTAGGTTTGGTGGCTGTTAAAATGACACAAAATGGTGATCAATTTCGAAGGCAATACTACAAAGGTTGAAGAAATAAGTAGTGATTTACTGATCGGAAAACGATACGCTGCAGCAGCGATGAAGAAAAGTTTTTAGAGGTGTTAAAGGTGTCGAAAATATCCAGAGGCACTGTATGTCCATTGCTGTTCGCATTTATATGGAGTACCAGCACATTAGAAGCTTTATTGGCACTGTGAAAACGACTTGGCACTATTTTAGGTCACCAAGGCGGGCAACTATTTTAATAGAAAATATTAGAAATATTTTACCGGAGACAAAATGGTCAAAAGTAGCACAAATGTGCGAAACAAGTCAGGATGGAAAGTTACGATAAATCGTTATGAATTAGAGAAGTTTTTAAAGCTAGTTGAGTCTTTAGAGGAGCTTGAGATGGATTAAAATATTAAACCTTCTTCAAAAACCTCAAATCTTTGGAAAGCTGTAATCTTAAGCGAATAGTTTAATCATGATTTTAATTTTATTCTCGTTCACTCTTCCATTATATTACTACATTTCAGTCTCCATCATTAGTGACAGCAACTGTCCTTAATCATATTGAAAATATGAGGCTTGCTTTGAAAGATATTCGCTCAAAACATCGATGAAATATTTTCCAAGCATTTCGGAAGTGGCAACAAAAATTATGCCTTTTGTTGTTAATGAAAATAATGATAATCCCGCATGTCATAATCAATACAACATGAAAATAAATAAAGCATTTGCAAATTCCTCTTCTTGATAATTTTTTCAAACCAGTTAGAGATCAAGTTCTTGAATCATAGATCCATAGTAAAGTCATCAATCGATATCTATTAAAATATTTACGAACTTTGTAGATAAATTTAATCTATACAGTTACATTTGGATGGTTAAAAATTTTAGCATCTATCTCCTTCACAACGTGCACTCCAGAAATATTTCTCTAATCTGAAAAGAATCAAAACATACTTTATTAATACAACGGGGAGAAAAGACTAACAGAACTGACTTTAATGAGTGTTCATCATAGTTATGCAATATAAAAGAAGAAAGTTATATATACTGTGTGTATATATATATATATATATATAATATATATATATATATACATATAAATACAATATATATTATAAATAAAAATTAGTATATAATCTATATATATATATATATATATATTATATATATATAAATATATATATATATATATATATATATATATATATATATATATATATATATATATATATATATATATATATATATATATATTATATATATATAATATAAATATATATATATATATATTATATATATATATATAAATAATATATATATATATATATATCTTTTTGTGTCTTTTTGAAATTGCTACTTCCAATAGATTATTTTATTCCCTTTTATTAAAGTATATATATATATATAACTATATATATATATATATAATATAATATATATATATATTATTTATATATATATATATATATATATATTAATATATATATATATATATTATATATATATATTATATATATGTGTAGTATATAATATAATATATATTATATATATATAACTACACAAACAAATAAATTAAAGCTAATAAGTACAGTAAAGGATTACTAGGAAATAGAATGAATGATTAAATTCACCAATATTAAGATTTTACATTTTAAAACTATTTTAAATATTTAATACATACAAATAAAAAAAATACAGCATTTTTACTTCCTTTAAAAACTGAAAGAAAGAAATATATATAATATATATACATATATATAAAAAAGTTTAGTAGACCATAGGTCTAGAAAGACATATATTTTTTAATGAATTAATATTATATAATATATTCTATGAATAACATTATTAATTCCTCGAATATCTTGGGTTTATCATACACATTAGTCGAAATCGATTTAAAACTAAATATCATATCATAAAAAAAACTTTAAGTTTACCATATAATATATATATTATAATATAATAAATTATATATTATATATATTATCTATATATATATATAATATATATTATATGTTTATTTGTATGTATGAGTGGATATAGAAATGAATGTGTGTGTTCGTACGTAAGAATTCATCAATTTCCGTCATAATATCGATATATACTATTTAATTAATATGGACGACCTTTTATAATTTTGGTAAGCTATAATACTAATACAAAATTACGTATGATTAATTATGTTTTTCATTATAGCCTACGTCTGTCTAATATACGTTGTTCTGCATTAACACCAGTTATTAATAGTATATGTTTTGATTAAAACGTGAAATTGATTTAACGACAACTCATATCTTCACAAAACTACATAAGCTACAGGGAAAGGCATACATTCTGGGAATGCTGGCAAATTTAGTGCGAAATGAATATAATAATATTATATATATTATAATATATATGTTATTATATAATATATATATATATATATATAAAATTAGATATATATTTTCAAAAACTAAATACTTACAGAAAAGCAAGAGACAGTTCTTTTATATGAAAAGTAAAAAAAATAAAAAAATAAAAAATTATTGTTAAAATATAGGAATATGATAGAGCCTATTTAGAGACTTTATTGGTTACTCGTTAAAAATAAATAGACTTCTATTAAAGTTTTGCTTTTTTTTTTTGACATAAAGAATATCCCCAAAGGTAAAGCACGATGCAGAGCGTGTCTTCGCTATCCGGGAATACGGTAGACTAATCCCCCCACCGGGTGGGTCTGCCGGAACCCCACGCTCTTATATTTGGGTTTGCGCTGCGGTCTCCGCCCCTCCTCGTATGGAAAACTCCCCCCGCCCCCTGTCCCCGTCGTCGAGCCCTCCTACATGTTCCGGTTTGAACAACCTTGACAAATATATATTAATATATATATAAATATAATATATATAATATAATTATATATAATTTTTTTATATATATATATATAATAATGATATATTAAATTATTATATATTATGTATACGCTATGTTAACTATACTATTATCAATTCTTCTCAAACATATTACCTATATATATATTTATATTAAATATTATATAGATTTATATCTTCTATATAAATTTATTATATATATATATAATATATATAGTTATTATATTATCCCTGCTCCTAAAAATGCCAAATATTTAATTATTTATTATCATTATTTTTTTTACATTTTCTACTAAAATTTTACTGATCAAATGTTCTTCTAATTTTTGTACAGCGTTTTGATATATGATTATTTTAATCTTTTTTTTTCTTTTTACCAGTTATTAAGTCTATAATAATAATTGTCCCTGTTAGCTTTTTCGGTTATTTGAGAATCATCATAATAATGATTTTAAACAGAACTTCATATAACATTATAAATGTATATTAATAATATATTCATATATATATATATATATAATATTACTATATTAATATATAATATATATTTAATTATATAATATATATATTAATATTATCATATAATAATATATATTATTATAATATTATTATATTATAATATATTATATATATTAAAGATTATTATATATATTATAAATAATAATAATTATATATATTATATAAAATATATATCAATACAATAAACTGAAAAAGAAAATTTGTAGTTTTAAGACCAAATAAAGAAAGTGACAAAAATAATAATCATATATCATTGAAAAGCTTTAAGACGCTCTACTGAAAACATATAAGACCATATATTATATATAATTTATATTAGTATATATATTATATAATATATATGATATAATTATATCATTATATATTATATATAATATACTTATATAGTAAATTTTGGTGTATAATGTGGAATTATAATAGTATAAGATAACCTATTTTATAAAATTTATTATCTATTAATTTCAATAATTATATATATATAATATATTATTATATTATAATATATATTATATATATATATATATAATATATATATTAATATATATTAATTACTATATATATATATATTTATTATATATATATATATACTGAATATTATATATATATAATATATATATATATTATATTATATATATAAATAATAAGTTATATATATTATATATGCTATTATGAGGTTGAAGTCATAGAAGATTCGCACACGAAAGTTAAGTTATGAAACTTCTTTTTAGAAATTTTCTTCTTTTACCTTTTTTGTAAGAAAACCACCACGGAAAAAAGGATAATTAATATTTCTGAAAAATGAGCTCCACCATATATTAATATGATATATATATATATTATAATATTATATATAATATATATTATATAATATAAAATTATATTATACTATTTATATATATATATTATATATTATATTAATAATATATACATAGTATATTATTACGAAGCCCCCCGCGCTTCCACCGAGAGCCGAGAGACCGACTCTTCCATCTTGCTACCCATCGGTTTCCTTTAGTTAAATAATACCAAGTTAAATGACAGTAAAATATTCTTGTTATATTTTGGGCATTCTTAATCATGCAATCTTGTCTCGACCAAAATACTTAACTCTATTCTATTTTCATTTATTAAATTAAGAATGCTCTTTATTGGAGTTAAAAATGGATTAAACATTGTCTCACCACCCTGTGGGCTATCAGGGTACAGGTGTCTGCTATGTAGCCATAAAAATCGCCCACACGGTAGATTCTGCAGCATTTCTTTAACACCGATAGCAAGGATTTTCCTTATCTTGAATATTTCTACATTTATTCTTAAAATGAAATAAATTTTATTTTAAAATTAATAAAAACAGAAAAAAAAAAATTATACAAGTCCTACATTCATAATTATGCTTCAACTTTAATTACATAAGTCAAATTTAAAAGTAAAAAATGCCATAGCCTAATAATTTTTGTCGCTTAGTGTGAAGGGAAAAAAATATACAATCTTTTTATTTTTTCCTTTATATTTAAATTTATTTTTCCCAAAATATTCGATAATTTTCCAAAATGTAGTATCGGTTCGTAGTGCGACCACGTTCTAGACATTACCATATAATATATATATATAATATATATAATAATATATATAATATATATATTATAAATAATATATAATATAAATATATATAAATATATATATATATAATTATATTTAATATAATAACTTCCATTCGATTCAAAAATGGAAATTAGGTTATAGAAATTCATAACATATATACTATTGAGCATCACAACTAGTACAGAAATCATCCAAAAATATTACAAGAGTAGAAAAGCAAAAGTTGAAATGTTGATAAAAAAATTATGCTAGAATCGAATACAGGGAGTGACAAATTAAGGCTAGCAAATAGAAAATAAAGGCTAAAGACAGCCCAAATTAAGTAAAAACATAATTGAAGTACTGAACAAATTATTACTGCAGAAACTCAAACGTCTATTGAGCAACAGAACTGCCAACTTTCCAAAGAGTAAATTGAGACATAAAAGCAAGTACAGAATTGATTCAATCAACATTAGAGACATTGAAGAAAGATTAGTACCATCTATGCAATCAAGAGTTATATTTCAAAGAAAACTATGAAGTGGAACTAGCAGACTATACTTCAAGCTAATCCTTAAAACCAAAAATACTTTAGAATTATTAAGAAGCATACATAGAAAATCCTGAGAACATCAAAGAAACTCTATAAAAAAAAATTATCACATAAAATAAAATTTTGTTTATAGAGCCATCTTCAAGCAACTTATTGATCAGCAGCCCCACAATTGAGTAAATTCAATCCACTCACCCTAAGCTCAGCTATTCTGAAAGCAACATCATAATTTAGAAGAGTAATTAGTTATTTAAGCTTAAATGTTGGTTGAATGTTGTATTAATTTAAAAAAACATCTATGAGTTTCAAATCAAAGCAAAAGGACAAAAAATAAATAATAAAGTCCAAAAAAAATCTTTGAGGGTGATTAAAATTGTTTAATAATTGACATTTTCTTTCAGTTATGTATAATTAGCTTAAGCTAATTCGTTAAATTTTGCTTTATGTATTTAATTTGTTATAAACTACAGTTCAGATAAAAAAGTAGATTTAGAACCAGTTTAGTGCCTACTAAGCAAATAAAACTGTGCATGTTCGAGCTGACGTCTAAACCCTGATGTATGAATATTTCATACAAAGTTACAAAGTTCTTCTAATTATATTAAGATACAGAACTGTCGCTCAGATGTGAGAATTTCGTCATCGATCAAAAATAAGTATTTAAAGATACACAAAAAAAACAATAAAATAAATAAAATATATTACAGGAAACTATAAACTATCAGAAGATATACAATTTACTGATAATATAAATTCGTGTAAAGTAATCACCTTCTTTATTTTTTATATTTTTATATAAATAAAATGTGTGTGTCCACTTAACCTTAGTTTTTAGTTTTTTAATAATAAAAAAATGAGTAATATCGACTAATATAGATGAAACTGAAATAACTTGCAGGAGTTTTTAAGCTACCTTCAGGAAAACTTAGCATGACTGTTACCACTAAAATTACCCTATAAAGCACAATATATGGCATCCTTCATGAAATATTTTCGAATAAAGTTTGTGCTTCAAAATTTGAAAAAGTAAACAGGTGCGGGAAACATTAACGTACCCTAACACATACTTGTTTAGTTTGAATTAAAGCAAATCTGAGAGCAGATAAAAACATCAGTTGTTACATTAAAACTAAAAGCATCACTTATAATTAACAACATATTTTCAAATACCATGATAATATGAGCCAAGAAATTAGACCACAAATAGTGCTTATAAACATATCGAGTATAATTGAGTAAAGTAAGTATAGCTAGTGCAAAAAAATCAATAGCACAGTATTTTCAAGAATAGAAAATTAAATAAATAGATAAAGAACACGAACAATACTTGGCAAAAAAGAACTCAAAATTTGATTCTGTTCAAATTTAGTCAAATTAAATGTTTGAAGAAAGTATAATTTAAAATTGAACAAAAAATTTAGAGATTCAAATTTCAGTATTAGCCGTAATACCTACTGGTAAGGAGTATAAAATGTAAAATTTTTCAGAAAACTAAATCAAAATGGATGGACACCATTAATCATGAGTCTAAAACTAGTAACATTTAAAAATAAATAAAGGAGTATTTAAATCCTCTTCATTATGTGACCTGAAGTATTTTCTGGAAAGGATCCGACTAAATTTAAATATTTCATGGCTAGTTTTAAAACCAATAATAAATAAAAATGTGAAAAATGAAAGAACAAGCTTGCTATTAATCAATTACAGAATCTATGCAGAAACTATATAAAATTGTATGGCATATGGATTGAAAACATACGTTATAAAAAGGCAGTAGAAAAACTCGAAAAACAGAATGAAAAGGAGGAAAGATCAATACATCATCAAAAGTTAGAGGTTCAATGAAAATTAAAATGAAATGGGAACCAGGGGCAGAGATTTTCTTTGTTTAGATTCGATTAATAATGCAATGGGAAATATTACCCCTTTAAATAAATTGAATTGGTGCTATATTTTTTATAAATAGTTAAAAAAAACTCCCTCAACAGCTTGATAAGTGGGGAGAATGCAAGTATGAATTGAAGTATGAAAAATAAAAAGTAATTTTAGTACATTACAAAGATTTATAGAAAGATTTTGGAAGCATCATAAATCTCTTAATTATTTATGCGTTAAGTGACCTGAAATTCTCATCTTTTTACTTTTTCACTCGTACAAAGAAAATAATAATAATGGTTATAAAAACAACATTAATGTTTATAAATAATAATAATAATAATAAATAGAATAAATAAATAATATAATAATATATAATAATTAATAATAATAATATATAATAATAATAATAATTAATAATTAATATAATAATAAATAATGAGAATAATAATAATGACAATAAAAATAAGAATAATTAATAATAATAGTAGTAGTAATAATAATAAATAAATCGCAATGCAAAATTTTGTAAAAAAAGGACAATCCCTAGTATAATTTAATGAAAAATTCTAGAAAAACAAAGTCCAGATGAAATTACAAAGTTCATTAAAGACAATAAATTAATCTTTAACTTCTCAGATCAAATCATTTCAGTAGAATTGTAATAGCCAAAATGTGAAGATCTAAACAACAACTCTACATTGATCATAGAGAAAAGGATCGTCCATTCAACAAAAAGACAAATGGACTCCAAAATATCCAAAGCAGCACTCACTGTGAATTAAGAAGAAGTAAAGATAAGAAATTATGATCTCAACAAATTTCAAAACAAAAAACTTCAAAACAAAAGTAGTATAGAAGCATTTATCCTGCTTCCAGTAAATCAAGCTTAAAGTAAAATAATAGGTATTAAAACATACATGGGTTTAAACATATCTTAGCATAGCTTTAGGTTTAAATTACTGCAATTAATATAGTCTATATGAAACTCATAAAGATATAGATAAACATACTAGTATGGGCAACAAAAAAAACATAATACTAAAAATTTTAAAATTGTATGATATAATAGAATCTGAACCATAAATCATGATATGTACTGCAATAGAAAATTGGCCCTTTAAAAAGGAAGAAGAAATATTTGATCAAAAATATAAGGAATTAGGAATCGAGTGAAAATGCCCTTCAACTCTAGAATCCAAAATTGACTTATAATAGGTATGAATCCAAAGTAAATTTGTAAAACCATAGAAGTGTAGAAGTCTTATAACTTCCTTTCAGTTAGATTTTATTTAGGGCCAAAACAGCTTCTGAAAATATGTAACAAACCATGCATATTTTAGATGTCATTAAACCCAAACAAGAAGAATATGCTTAATTGATAGAAAAAAATGGCTCTAGAAGTTTTCTGAAATGACAAGTTGAAGTGTAAAGATGAAAGTAGAAAAAATAAGGTTGAAGACCTACAAAGAACAATTAAGGTAAAATTTCAGTGTTTGTAATAAATAAATTACACATTTCCTAATAACAAAAATCAAGCCTTAGCAAGATTGTACTCATTAAAAATGCATTACTACATAAGAATATTTTACAATATTTTGAAACATAATAAATGTTAAAACTATTTTGCATTCTAACATGAAACATAAAGAATTAGGCAATGACATATTCTATTGAACACCATAGTGTTGAATCATCCACCAAAAGAAAAATTGAGAGAGTATGTCAATGCATCCTTTACAATCAATGATATTTCTTAAATAATAGGTTTCACTACAGTCCAGACTAATTCTAATCTACAGCATCTTTTAAATTCAGAAAGAAAAATGCTTCCATAGCAATATACCAAATAGATTTTTATTCAAGATACAGGTTACTTGATAAAGATAAAAGATTATCGCCGCTTATTGATTTCCTAGATGAATTTAGATAAAACCCAGATAGAATATAGAGTAAAGTCACTATTGGAAGTTTGAGCTCCCTTCAATTGCAATTAGGCTTGAAGCAAACTACAAAATTAGGTTGAAGCAGAAAAAAATCATAATCTAGCCAACCAAATACTTAGAAATTTTTGTTACGATTGTTTAAAGTCTTGAATCGAAATCGAGGATATAGCATTATAAGAAGGTTAAACGAATTAAAAAAAATTATGGTAATCGTGCTATAGTATAGTAGTAATAAAAATTTTAAAAAATATTTGATACATGTCTTTCTTAAAGATTTCGGAAAGAAATAAAACTTATCGGTATAATTACTCACAAAAAGATTAGCTTAATTGGCCAAATATTTAATGAAAGCTAGTTGATATAACAAAATTAAAAAATTGTACAAGAAAGAAGCATCCCGTTGCACCTTTACCCATTTTGGAAACTTTGAAAAGCCTAACCCAGTACTAATATAGCTAAAAAGATATTTCAAAAGTTAGCAATAAAAAATTATTGGATATGAAATTCCACAGATATAAAACAGTTAACATAAATGGCCTAATGATGTTAATAGCTAAAATATTCATGTTTCACAAACCATACCAAATCAAATCTAATTAGTAAAAGGGTTAAAACTACATTATTTTCATATTCACAATTCATATCCTGCATAGCATATTAAGATCATTGGAGAGAGATGAAATATATGTCATTGGCTATTATCTAAACAAGATTTACCATTAAATAAAATTATTTAACTATCCCAAGATAGCATGATGCAAGCAAAATTAAGCTTTAAAATACATCAAATTTTGAAAAATGAATTAGATATGAAAATAAATAAAGAGTATTTTTGGGTAGATAGTGAAATTGTATTAAAGTATATCAAAAGAATCAAAAAGATTCAAAATATTTGTACACAATAGAGTTAACTATATTAGATCACCAAACAGATATATGCAATAATTAAGTACAGCAATGCTAAGAATACAGACTAAGCAAGCAAAAGATATCTGTAATGTAGTTTTTGCACAATTAAACTAAATGACTTGGTCCAGAATTTCTGCACAAGACAAAGCCCATTGCCTCGAGCAAAATAAATAACAGAATTAATCATTGGAAAATGATGAACATTATAAATAAAGTAACCATTAATGCCATACACCACAGAAAGTTCACAGACAAAGCTCATACAGTCGCAAAGAATGTTAATAAAAAAAACAGTAGCATGATTGTAAATAAGAAAATATGCATAACAACCTAATAAAGCAATGGACAATCACAGAATTCAATATGCCGAAAGCTATTACAATATGTACCAAAAGTAAGGAGATTTTATATGATATACAATACAAAATAAAAACGAAAAAAAAATTCCTACACATTTTAGCATGATAATGAAATATTTGAAAACGGGAGGAATAAAATCTGAATGATGTATCATAGATTTTAAAATTCCAATTATTGCAAATGTTCATGTTACTTATGCTATAATCGTGAATCAAAATCGAATTAACGGACATTTAGGAAACAAACAGTTTTTAAATCTTAAGAGTATACAGTACATATCATTGGACAAAGCAGACAGTATTATCCTAAAAATTGTATTAATATGTAGAAAGCTCATACAAGGCCAAACTCAAAGTTTGATGGAATTGCCTCAAAGAAGATTAGAAATGTGATCATACCGACAATATCGGAATGGATAGATGCCTTTGGTCCATCTTTAGATATAAGGGAAGAAGGAACAGTAAGACGACAAAAGATTGATAATTTTCATGTTTATGGAGTAGGCGATAATCTAGACATTTATATTCATTATACTGATGCTTTTATCAATGCTCTACAGAAAGATTTATCATGTCCGCATAGCAATTTAAATTATCCGATCAGCTTATGAATTGAAATTTGTAAACTTACAAAAACTTTTTAAAACATGTTTAAATGGTAATAAATAGCAAAATGATTCAAAATTGTTTAAATAAGAATACAGTGGTATCCAACCCCCTCTAGTTCCATAAAGGATGTTCATTTTTGAAACACATTAGAACGTAAAAAACATTCAAGCTTCACTCTATGAACAAGCAATAGGTTGAAGATGTACCTTGAACCTCTCGTTCGGAGAAGAATCTCTACCTATAAATACATACCAATATAACAGAATTTTCAAATGATTTAGAAAACTTAGACGCTTTGACACCAAATCATCCACTAACCCTTAAAAAGCAATATAACTTTTCCTCCAGGTTTATTTCAAGATTAAGATTGTTACTTATATAAAAGTTTGAACCAGTCAGTATCTTGCTTATTTAGATGAAAAAAGATGGATACAAGAATATCCATTTATTGCAAAAAGAGTAAATGTTAGCTCAGAAAAAATCACACCCAAGAGCATAGATCCCTTGGTCCTCTATATAAGAAGAGGGAACAGTAAGAGAATAAAGATATGGATTAATATTTCATTGTTAAGTAGTAGACCACTACATCTAGAATGTTAATTCATTAGATACTGATCTTTTAATCAATGCTCTACACAAGATCTTATCACCGCATCCAATGTGTGGAAATAGATCCGTATTCAGCATAATGGAATTAACTTTGTAAAAGCTAACAAAGAATTACAAAGACAAGTACAAATTGAATAATAAGCAAGTATAATAAATTCTTGAGCAAAAAAGTAAATACAGTGGTATACCAAGCCTCATAGTTCTCTAAAGGAGTCACTTGAAAACACCATTCAGAACGTAAGAAAGATATTACAAGCTTCACTCTTAGAGCAGCCAACTAGGTGACAGATGAAACTTGAACACTTTTCTGTGAATAATTCATTATAAATTACAGACCAATTATACAGAATGTTAATGATTTAGAAAAACTTCACTTTGACACCATCAAATCATCTAACTAACCCTTAAAGGCAATAATAACTTTCATCAGATAATTTCAGGGACAAAGAAGACAAGAAATAGATGGGAAACAAGTCAGTCTGCTGATTATTGAAAAGATGATCAAAATATGTCCATTATGGGCAAAAGACCGAAATGTACAGAAAAAGAATCACACAAAGAAGGATATGTCATAATAGATGACTCACAACAAACACAGCTAGTGGATTAGGCTAATAGAAAGTTTATAAGCATGACTCACAACAGAGCTGAGACATTAGATGTAAAATAAATAAATACAAAATACTTTAAAACAAACGTTTGAAAGACCATACAAAATTTATCTTGCTTTGAAGTGCAGTATTATACAAGAAGACACAGAATATATAATTAGAGAAACTAAGGACATCAAGAAACATTAATATTATTACAAAAGGTAATATGTTTATTTTCCAAAAATATAAAAGGAAATTAGAAGTATAAGTCTTTTTTATATTGTAATCTGGAGCAGAGCATATTTACAAAAATTACCAAAAAAATTAAGAAAAATAAAATTAATTTGGGATAAAAAATTCGCTAGGAATCGAAATAAGGGTTTACAAGCGAGTAGGGCTAGCAAAAGATAAGCTAAATAAGCCCAATATTAAGTAAAAACTATAATAATAGAAATCGCAAAAACTTAAGACACCCGCCGAAACTCAAACAAGCTATTTAAGCAACAAAACTGCCAATTTCAAAGTAAATTAGAGAAAATAAAAGCACATACAGTTATTTTTCATCAACATTAGGAGACATTTGAAGAAACATTA
Organism: Trachelipus rathkii; assembly: GCA_015478945.1. Classification (NCBI taxonomy): domain Eukaryota; kingdom Metazoa; phylum Arthropoda; class Malacostraca; order Isopoda; family Trachelipodidae; genus Trachelipus; species Trachelipus rathkii. The sequence goes on from JABUQX010121381.1 coordinate 27,465, forward strand.
TACCATCTGATCAATCAGAGCTATTAAATTCACAAAAGAAGAAGAGTCAAACAACACTTTGTAACTAGCAATTGACTAATACATCAAGCTGAATCCTAAAAGCCAACTAGCAATTTAGTATTATTATAAGGAAGCTATAGAAGAGTCCTGAGAACTCAAAGAAACTCTATAAACTAAATTATCCAGAAGAATAAAAGGATTTTTCAGCCTAGCCCTCTTCAAAGACAACCCTTATTCGATCAAGCCAGCATGCCTACATTGAGTCAGACATTTAACCATCCACCTAAGCTCAGCTATTTCCTGGAAAATTCCAATAATCATAATTAGAAAGATAGTTATTTTATAGTAGTAATATATTTCATTATATTAATTAAAAAAAGTAACATCTATGAGTTTCAAAAAAAAAGAATAAGGAAAAAAATAAAAAGTCCAAAATATAATAATTTTTATAAATATTTAACAGGCAACATTGATCAAATCAATGAATAATTAGTATATATGCTTATATGTGTAGCATTTAGTATTGTACTTTTTATTTTATATTTGGTATATTTTTTATATTAGAACATTCATGCTATTAATCAATAAATAAAATGTGTACCTGAACTGCCGTTTTACACCCTATGTATGAAATTTCTACGCAATTTAAATAGTAATATTATAAATATATTATATAATATATATATTATATAAACAGTAATATATATATATAATAAGAATATATAGTATATTATATAAATATTTATTATTTATATATTATATTATATTATATATTAATAATATATGTATTATATATACCTATATATATATAATATATATAATATATACTAATTTATTATATAATCTATATATATATATATATGAATATAATAGATTATATTATATATATATACTAGATATATATTATATATATTAATTATATATATATCTATTATATATTATATATATATATATAAAATATATCATATATACATCATATATATCAGTATTATATATATTATATTATATATTATTAAAGTATATAATAATATATATATATATATATATATATAGTTATATATATATATAATATATATATTTTATATATCATATATATACATAAAATTATATAATATATATATATATATATATATCTTATATATATATTAATTATAATTTATATATAATATAGGCCTATATAATACCACTGCAGTTATATATATATATATAAATAAATAGATATATAATTATTTATATATATATAATATAATATTATAAAATAATATATATATATATAATATATTATATATATAATATATATATATATACTCTATATAGCCTTTTGACATTAGCCAGCAGATGCGAATATTATTTTATATTTATACCGATTAGGTTATTCAAACATGATATGATAATAATATATATATATTATAATATATATATATATATATAATATCATATATATATATATTATATATATTATATGTATGTATGTATATACTGTATAAATATTATACTATATAGTATATATATAATATAATATAATATATATATATTAATATATATTAATATATTTAAATATAATATAGATATATATTATCTATATATACTGTTATATATAATATAAATTATTTATAATATATATATATATATATATTATATATATAAAATATAGATTATATATATATATATTATATTATAAAATATATCAATAATTTTATTTAATAATTTACATAATAATTATAATTTTCCCAATGATAATTATCTATAATTATTGTTAATTTTTAGCATTTAGTATTTGTACCTTATATATTATAGTTTTATTTTTATATTTAAACAGTTAAATTCCTATTATAACAGAAAATAAAATGGTTTTCTGAGCGGGTATGATAAATACTTAGTCTACATTTAATAATATATTATATACTATATAATATAATATACTATATAGATTTTATTTAATTTAATATATATAGAAATATATATATCTATAATGATAATAATTATGTATATATAATAATATATTATTATAGATAATATAATTATAATATATTATCATATATTATTATCT
>JABUQX010121382.1:0-5000 GCA_015478945.1 Trachelipus rathkii
ATGAAATGAACGGTGAAAGATGTAAAAATCATAACTCTGAAAGCATTTCAGCTTGCAGAAATGTATCTCTCCTTCATTACGGGGAGGGAGGGTAGGATTAGATCCTACATCGAACGACGCAAGCAAATTCTCTGTGCATTAGTAAATTATCCTATTATTCCATTAACTGTAACTATTTACTACCTCTGTGTCAATATATTCACCGTAGCATTGTAAATATCCAATATTGTTTTTATCATTTTTATGTATTATTTGGTTGTTTTTCGCTTTCGCTGGACTTGGCCTATATCATATATTATGTCTATATAATATATATGATATATAATATATATATATAATATATAATATATATATACCATATATATATCTATATATATATATATATATATCCTATATTATATATATATATATATATATATATTATATATATTTTATTATTTATTTATCATTATTATTATTATTATTATTATTATTATTATTATCTTTATTTATCTTTTATTTTTATTTAATTTTAATTTAATTTCTATATAATTTTTAATTATTTACTTATTATTTTATCATTTATATTTTATTTTTATTATTTATTTTTTATTATTTTTATTATGTTATATATATATATTATATATATATATTATATATATATAATATATATATTAATATATATATATAGTATATATATATTTTTTCTCTAATATATAGCTATTTATATATGATAATATATATAAGCCGTTTACATATTGATCAGTAGCTAGCATGGGTGCGAAGGAGATAGTTGATAAACATTACTTCAACCTGAGGGAACCTAATAGTTTTGGGGGTTTCACTAGATTCGCATTAAGATATCCTGATATTGAGAAAAAAGAGCTAAAAAAATATCTAGAGGGGGAAGAGGCATTTACTCTACATTAAGCCTGTAAGAAAAAAATTTCCTACCCGGAAAACCATAGCCTCCCAGGTCGATAGTGTGTGGCAGTTAGATTTAACTGAGATGATTAAATATAGTTCTTATAATAACGGTTTTCAATACATACTTTTTACTATTGACGTATACTCTAGATACCTATGGCTGAAACCCTTAAAAGATAAAAGATCAGCTACAGTAGCCAATGCAGTACTTGAAATTATAAAGGACGAACGGAGCACCTAAATCATTTTGGACAGATTCAGGAATGGAGTTCAGGGCAGCGGGTTTCAGGAGATGCTTCCTGGGATACGGTATAATCCAGATACCATACTTTGTCCGTAAACAAAGCTGCAAATAGTTGAAAGGACAGCGTAAGGGTTAAAGACTTAATGCATGGTATTTTATACAGATGAACAGTATGACAAGACAAAGATAAGCTGGATGACCTGGCTTATTCCTTATTACCAGGTCTTACCAATAAGAACTATACTAGTCAACTCCTTTAGAAAATGCCTCTACACACACGCAGAGGTTATACTACTCGTACTCAAGTGCCGGTGAAAAATGACAACAAAATACAGATAATTCAGGAATAACGGTAAACGACTATGTAAGAGTATCTCGAACAGCAGTAAAGATTCAGAAAGGCCCTGGTTATCGAAGCCGGATGGACTAGGTCACAGTTTTTAAAGTTCACCAATATCCGACACTAAGCCGTGTCACCGTTTAAAGCTATATTTATCTGGAGGATTTAGATGGTAAAAAAATAAAAAAGGAGGGTTCTATAAACAGGAAATTACAAAAAGTCAGGTTCAATCCTGCAACTCACGAATATAAAATTGAAAAAAATATTAGGTGCAAAAGGTAAAGGAAAAAATAAACAGGTACTGGTGAAATGGAGGGGGTATCCTGCTAAGTTTAATAATACTTATATAAAAGCAAGTGAAGTTAAGAATCATTAAGCAGTTGATATTAATCCTCCTCCTATCTCCTGGAGAGTTAGTACTCACTTTTTACTTCTTCAATCTCCTACTCATTCTTCTCAGCTCCTCATTGTATCTTCACCATTCCTGACTTACTATAATCTCCTCGCTTGATTTTTACTAACTTGAACTAGTTACTCTCATGTTTCCTTTGAATCGATCAGCTTATGAGGTGTAGCCGGTTATATCGTGGAATCATGATATTAAATACGGACATAGAAAAATTTTACCACCTGGATTATTCTGGACTGAAGGATAGCAGAAGTGTGTAGAATGTGTTGAAACTATATTACAAGTGGAAGGTACCCGTTTTCTGAAAAGGACTACAACTGCCAAAAAGGTAAATACGGATACATTTGCTACATCAAGAATTACTTCATTAAGAATTCTGCCTCCTGCGATCGTCCTCCTCTTACTGTCTTATTTTACTCAGTCACCCGTGCTTATTTTCAGTCATTCTTACATACGAACTCTCTCCTTGATTTGAGTATTCTCCATCGTGTACATCGGATTTTGCGTTGTAATCATACTATCTGATTATGCGATGCCCTATATGATGAGCTTCTCAAAACGTAAATCAACGTATCACGTGTCGAAGAAGTCTCCTATAAAAACTTGCACAAACAGTAGGTAAATCTGCGCATATAGAATGATACGCTGTCCTTATATAGGTTTTTTCATCGACGAAGATCTCCATGTTACACACACATGGCAGAGAAAACATATTCGTAAGCGGTATGGTGAACTGGATAACTTCCAACGATAGCCGACCTAGTCTTCTTCCTGAGGGCACTGAATTATGAATCAAAACTCTGGCCTTTCTCGTGTCGGAGCGAGATAGTACACGGCCCCTTAATGCGCTTCGTGACTGTAGACAAAAAGATCGGACGCACGGACCGGGAAGGTGGCTCGGAGCGATTTATTGCCATAGATCAACTGGCGGCGTTACCCTCTACTCTCGAGTGCCGGTCTTCGGTTTCCAAAACGGCCTCCATGATGGGATTAAACTTGGCAGGATTTTTTCTTCAAGTTTCTGTTAGGTCGCCTGAAACAGGCTTGAACCCCCGTTTATTTTATTATTTTCTTATTATTATTATTATTATTCTTTCTTTTTTTTTTTTTTTAATTATTCTTTTATTATTATTACTTTATCTCAGATATTATTTTTATTTCCTTGTATTCTGTGTTATTTTGGCCTTTTACTATTCTATCTATCTCAATCGTTTCTTTGGTGATTATTTTCACTCATTCATAGTAATGTTGGAGAAGTCTACATGCCCTTTGTTAGTGGTGGTTTCTCACCCTATCCTCTTTTTAACTTAGTATTATTGGGGTGTCTATAAGAGAGTATACGTAACCTTCATCTACATTGTGCATTCACCCAGTGTGCTGACTCGTAAGTAAAGCTGTCCTGAAAATTTGCACGACATATGAGTAAGGTAGCAAGTTATTTCATGCGTATTATTTACCTGCACGTTAGCACGGGAACTCTACACTTGACCTAATGACTGCTTCGTTAACACGGCCGTGCTGCGCTCGAGTTAGTTTATGGGCTAAAATGCGCCTGTGGGCTGGGGAATAGAGTTATTTCACGCTCATTGCGAGACCATTATATAAGTGTGATAGAGCAGGCTAATGAGAATTTCACTCTTTCAGACATATTGTGAGGTAGCCTGATTTGCATCTAATCTTTTAGTGATGCCATGAAGTGTGGTTGTTCCCAAGCGTATCTACTTAGTACAATAACCACTATCTTGTATTAAAAAGCTTCGTTTTTAAATGTTTTTAGCAATTAAAGAAGGAAATTCTACGCTCTCAGTGTCAGCTGTGAATGACGGACCTAATGAATACAGGTAGCTTTTGTCTGGCTCTAGTTACTATCCAACGAGGCCCATTCCCTGATGTTGTTGAGTTCCGTGTTTTTGACTTGTGTGCCCCTGCGCTCTGTCGTATGAGGTGCATACTCCCATCGCCTCTATTGGATAAATCGCGCACAATGGTAATCGAGTTCGTACACCCTCCCTGACGGTGGTCACACGATCTTCCATAGTGACCGGGACCAGACCTTATTGAGAGGTGAAATAAGCTCTGGTATGGTCTGCGCGTATGATAAAGGGAAGAAAAATGTTTTGACAACGCCATAAATCGTCCTAACATATAAAGGGGTGGATAGGAATATTTTCAATGATTTACGCTCTAGAGTTGTTTTTTTCGTATATTGATGGGAGAGGATGCGTACCGCATCACGAATTTACGACGGAGTTTATCGTTTAATGGTTTTATCGCATGTGTAGGTAACTTCAACCAGAGAACAATATCCTACCTTGTAATAAAAATATGCGTCACAGTTGTCTGGTTCTTTTTGCAGAGGGGACTTCAAAGTGCAAGGATATAAGGTTTCAAGCGTTAAGGTCAGACTAGATATGGTTAAAAAACTTCCACGATAAAAAACGAAGGTCAAGTGTATCTCGTAAGAAGGTCGAGTAACCCGAGGTCAGATGATAAATATCGGGAAAAAGAAAAAACGAAGAAGGCGGAAACGGATATCAAAAAAGATTCAGGGGGTTATGAACACGAAGATAGATGCATGACGCATATAAGCGGAAGATACGGTAAACGAGAACGGCTAAATAGACACTAAACACATCACATCCGCTCATATATGTCATATATATGGTGGTGATTTCGTAATCTATATCTGAGTATAATATAAGAACTGACAATTAAAGATGAGAATAAAAAGCTCGAGATGCGCATTAATTACAAGTAAGATTGAAGTTTACCGGCTAACATTTTTGATCATCGCGGGTCGAGAGCGAGTGCAGGCGTGAGGACCTCTCATCGCCTCGGCGTGGGTCCTCTAGTGGTTCTTTTATTGACACAGACTTATATAGAAAGCCTCTTGATAAGGTCTCTGTTAATTCAGTTAATTTTCTCATACTAGAATACCTTCCATTTTATACCTTCATATACTCTGGGCCCTTTTATTAGTCTGCTTCAAATGTCAGGCCCCGTGCCACTGAAAAGTAATTTCTATTAAAAAATGATAAATGAAGACCTATAGATATGTTTGACCTGAGTAACAGAATATTGGGTTATAATAATTTAGGGAG
>JABUQX010121382.1:17500-42095 GCA_015478945.1 Trachelipus rathkii
AATTTATATTCTTATTTTATTTTATTTTTGGTATGAGAAATAAATGATAAAATTTGTAGTCACTGAATGTGATATATATCAAATAAGAATTTTAGCTGTAGCTCTCGAACCACAGTAATAATGAATTGTAATTATAATATTATATATATAATTTAATGTTATTTAAAATTATTATATAAATTTTTATAAAATCCAAAATCTAATATATAAGTACTAATATTACATCATATAGTTGTTTAGGACAATTTTTTAAAAAATAAAATATAATAAATAAGTTAGATTGCTTACAGAAAATTTAATTAAAACAGCTATATATAAAAATATTTAATTATATATATTTATATATATAGATATGTTATTTATATAAACTAATACTTATTATATTAATAATATTTATATATATATGATATCATTTCCTATTTATACTAGTTCTACATAATATATATTATGTATATATAAAATATTATTATAATTAATTAATATATATTATATATATATAAATATATATATATATATAATATATTATATATAATATTACTATATATTATATAATTAATATAGTATATATATATATTATTTATATAATTATAGTATAAATATATATATATATATTATTATATATATATTATTTATTTTTTTATTATTTTTTTTATTTTTTTTTATTATCTTTATTTTTTACATGTACCTAAACACCTCACTTAGGCAATGTAGCTTTTACAAAAGTGAGTGGAAGTCAAAATAAAATAAATAATTAAATTAAATAATAAAATAAATTACATAAGAAAAATAAAACTTAAATAAATTGAAAACTAATATCACCTACTGACAAGTAGTCTGCCTATAAGTCAAAATTCACCTCTATGATACTATAGGTGGTAGCGCATGTAAACGTAGTAGGTAATACTTAAATAGAGGAAGATATTAACTTATTAGTCGGGGATAATAAAGGATAGGCAGGAGTTCATCAATAAACAGATGTGGCTGATAATAGAATAGGTAGTAGGTAACCCATTAATACAGAGTGATCTATATGAGTATTTTACAATATTCACACAATTATAACTGAGAGAACAAGTAGCACTCTCTTTTGTGATACGAGGGCGACGCAGTGGAGGAAATGCGAGAGGAATGCTAATATATTCTCGCGAGCATACCTGCCGTTTGTATACCTATAAAATGAGTATAGGGCCCTTACCGTCACGACGTCAGAGAAATGAGGTGTCAAGGGAAATCTAGTTAAGAAGTTATTGGACAGTTTTATATATATAAATGTACCTTTTAAGCTCATTAGCTTCAATCTTCTTTAACAGATTAGGAGAGCGTCGGAGCGGGTATCCAACCGGGAGACAATAGTGCGGGACCATAAGTATTCTCAATGCAGTAGGCGAATTTAAAGATCATTTATAATATAAGCTGGTAAAAGAAATAAAAAATGGTAGTAAGAAGAATAAAAATTCACGCAATTTCTTAATAAGTTAATTACCAGCAGCTTTTTTGAGGCCCATTTTTAGCTACATCGATTGTGATGTAGGGTCACTCCAAGTATATAATATATCACATATTTATGTTTGTCCTAAGAATTTTATATGTTGTTACGGTAAAGCATTATAGAGCAATAATAAAGGATAGGAAAGTTGGGAGCGATTTTTAGTAAGGAGGGAGATATTAAAGATAGATTTGATGTATATATTTCAATAAGGAGTGTTAACATTCACATTAGTATTTTACGGTTATCATCCACTGTAGTTAAATTCCGACCAAATCGGCATGAATTGAAAATCGGATAGCTGTAGACGAGAGGCAACTATCTATAAATCTTTAATAACGAGGGAGCACTAATTTATAAAGACAACTGGTTCGAATAGCAGTAGAGTTCGTTGCCATAAACCATTGAAATACAGAGTTTAATAGAAAGTGTAATAGACTTAGAGGAGATCAGGTGATGGGGGCGTGCATTGATCGAAGTTGTGTAATGGTTCAGACGATATGGAGCATGAATTGAGGACAGCAATACACGATGAAGAGTTAGGCCGAATATTTAATTCAACGAATAAGGGAGGAAGAGGTTGCTCATCAACAAGAGCTGAATGGCAACGATCTGAAAGAAAAAGGGTGGGACGGATGAATGTAATGCAAAAAGACTGGCAAGAGGAGGTTGGGCATAAGAGAAGGAAGTAGTGGCTCGATAAGAGTGTATAATGCGTCACAGATCATTATAGTCATCAGGCCAACTTTCGCTGCGACAATAAGCTTTCTAGATAAATTGTGAAGCCTGTGACAATTTAGGACACAGAGACTACACAGAATGATCCTCTAAGAGAGCGAGTATAGTCCTTTAGATTTCAGAATGGTCTAGTATAGGAAAGAGATATTTATAAAACCAATAGTGTAGGAATTACTCGAATGATTCAGAAGCCATGTCTGACTTAGATCTGTAAAGATTAGGTGGAATATTTGTGACGCATTCTAATTAATTGATTTTGAGGAAATCACATAACAGATAAATTAAATATAATTCTTTTTACTTTTTAGGATATTTTTGAGTTATATATATTATAATATATATATATATTAATATATTAATAATATATAATCATATTAAATCATATATATTTAATATATATTATATATATATATATATTATGTATATATAAATATTATAACTATAATATATATAATTAATATATATTATATATTATTATTTAATATATATTATTTATTATATATATTTATTATATATTCATTAATATATATATATTATATATATAATATATATATATATATATACTATACGATATAATATAGATATATATATATAATATATATTATTATAATTTTATTATTTATATTAGTGGGAGTATGATCCAATAAAAATTTGCAATAATACTTTGGATCTCCTTGTACGTCACAATTAGAGTACATTTGTGACCTAATGATTATAAAACATCTATTATATAGTAGCATGGTGTAGATCTAAAAAGTATAAACTTTCCTGCACCAACTCAGATATTCAAGTATAGTTAGTGTGTACTTAGTAGATCTGTTGTTTGGTTAGTTGTAATATATGACCTGTAACAAGTAATTAAATGTATGATTACCTATTATAATAATTCGCTCATAATTATTTTAATTAAGAAATTGATTATTTCAATAATTAATTATATTATATTATAAAAATTATATATTGTGTTTATAATTTTTCTATTATTATTTTTAATGATTTTAATGATTATATCATATATAAATATTAAGTTAATTATTATTGGATATATTATATAAATCAAATGAGTAACGTATAGGAAAAATTGTACTACTTAGAGTAACGTGGATAACTAGTCAAGTAATGGTAGCTTATTGATATGCAAAAAATAGACGAAGCCTACTATAGTCACTTTATAAATGAAACATTAGTTCTTTTAACTCGACTTGATATATATTTCTGGGTAAAGAAAAGAGATTATTATTATTGGGTCGCTATCGATATTAACTAATTTAAATGGAAACGCGTAAAAGATTAAATAAAAAAGTAAATTGAGCTTATGATAATACTGAGAGGAAGTCTTACTAAGTGATTTCTTTTATAAAAATTAATCTTTTACCTCAAATTTTAGTAAAAAAACGTATAATCACTATTGTCAAATAAATTAAGTTAAAATTGTGAATTGAAAGAGAAGATTGAAACTAGATACAAGTAACATAAAAGGATTCACTTTCAAGTTTGAAAAAAAAAGAATTATATTAAAGTAACATACATGAAACATAAAGAATATTTTGGACTCGTGCAATGATAAATTAATATACTATAAAGATAACTATATCAAAGTTTAACAAGTTATAATCACATAGAGTAAATATTGGAATATCGTATTACTAAGATCAATTACTAAGGCGTTACTTTATCACCTAATTCATACGTCATTATATCCTCAACTACTACTTTGTAAGCCAAATACACATAATTTGGCTTCCAATCCTGATCTAAACGCATGGTACCTTTATGATACCACTATTAGTAACGAACACATATCAATATCTAATGCAGAAGTAAGTATAATTAATATTATGTGAAAATACTTATTATTTAGATCAACATAGTCATGTCTCATTACATGATAAATGAAATGTAAATAAATATGACAATAAAGTAGTAAATTGTGATTACAATCGTTTTTTCAACTCACATCACTGCAGTCATATGTTTGAGATAAAATCAATTACTCTTTCAAGTATTAAAAACCTTGCTTGCTTATATCACTAGTTCATAACTAATAAGGTGAAATCAGTGTTCTAATTAACTTCCAGTCCGGTGTTATAGAGTATAGAGCTGTTATAAGAGGTGGCGGAAGAAGAGATAATATTTCTGCCTCATTTCGATGGTATGCGAATTGCAAATCACGAAGTTTACAAGGGTAATTATATATGAGAATTTATAATTTTAAAGTATAGTAAATAATGTGAAAGTTGATTCATACATCAAGGTAATTTATTAATAAACGCTAAAAGTTTGACTGATAAAATATGTAAATTTGATGTTAGTAGCTATAAAGAACTTTCAAAATGATCGTACAGTTACACTCACGAAGTTAAAATACTTAGTGATTTATATTGCTTACTTATTTTGTAACTTAAATCATTACTTTTCCTAAATCGAAGCTTAATCACTGATAACATTATACTGTATTGAGCATTTTAATTCTCTAAATTAATAGTGCAGTGATGTCATGAGTTCTCTAATAACCAAGATGTTGGTGCACACATAAACCGCCCATTATCGAAGACAATGATCTAGTACAATTGATGGAATTTGGAATTTCCGACAAATTAGATTGACTAGCTGGCTACGGTCGATAATTGGTGCCGACCGAGGATGAAATTAATGGAACTGTACTAGAAATGACTATATCTAACGCACCTAAACTAATCCTATACGACCGATTCATTATATGGCTTAAATTCCACACACCTATTTGTTTGGGTGTTCATGACAATCTAGGAGACATTACACAGTTCAAGAATTTTTTGACTTAGTGCTTCACATATGTCTGTGTCGGGAACGATCTCTCTTATCATCGGTTTGTGTGATGTAAATTAACGTGAAATTAAGATATAGTCGCTATATGTGTAGCTCGATTACTAATAAATTAGCTGCTCCAATCTTTGGTTGTCTTAGGTAATAGTACTTGCTCTAGAAAGGGGTTTTAATGTTTCTCTCACTTTGTCCGATTTTCGTCCTCCTTATATCCATACTGGATATGTAAACTTGTTGTCAATTACTGTCGGATGTTACTGATTATGTTATAGTCCCAATAAATATTGATCGACACTGGAGCTATACAGCGAACTACCACATCGATAGTCCACTGTCATAAATATATAGCCATTACATACGATATTTTATATAAAATAGTAGTAATTGAGTGGTTTTTTGAGTGCTGCTCTTCTATGGTACCTAAATAATCGATACTAATATCTTACAACTAGTACTGTGATATATTACCTTAATGTTATATCATATAGGTTAATGAGTGATTTCTCTGACAAACCAGTTAACCTCAACAAAAAGCGTTTAGTGCATATTTCCATCTAAGGAATGGGGACACATGCCAATACTGTCGGCATCTGTCATTGATCTTACATATATCACATATCTCAATTTTTTATACTCAGGGAAATGACGTCTACCCTCCTTCACAAATAATAGGCAAAACGGTTTGTTAGGCCTCTTCACGGTATATCTGCTCACTTGACCTATATATATAGTATATCTCTACATATATATATACCATGTTATGAACATTAATTTTTATTGTGGGGACTTTTCTAAAATTAGTCTCCAACAACAATCCCAAGTAACTAAATATTGAACATTGAAAAACAACATATACTTTCAAGATATTTCTCCACATCCTACAACAGCTGTTGATAATGTTGAGAGCTATTATTCGCTATTTGTGCGACGCGATATCACTCGCAGCATCATGGTTAATTGCGTGAGCACATCGTATTGCTTTGCGTTTGCTCTGTAAAGACGCGCAGAACTATTATCTTCGCGCACTCACATTTCTCACTTTCAAGTCGATTCTCCTGCTCTTTGTGTAAATGTGGTCTAAGAAGGGAGGCTCCATCAGGGAAGATGGTTAATCGGTTTGGCTCGGTTACTGGATCGATAACTTATGGCTTCTACTGATTACACTATAGATCCTATGGATTAGACCTGACCGTACGTACGGGTAGAGTGGTATAGGTTTGTCCATTATCGATATTCTTTTTCGTGTAGCCCTAGGGAGCGATGGTATGTTGATGTGAGCGCATCGAGGTTAGGATAATACTCGAACTAATTTCATTACATAGAGGGGATGCTAATATAAACATACTATCTACTCTTGTTCGGAGATACACCTATATTTAGGATGAGACTTGAAGAAGTAGCCTATTATAGGTAATGAATTTTATGAAACAAGCTGAGGTGAAATGAAGATATACGCTACTTCTTTCTGTGGTAATATCTGTTCTAAAACGCATAGACACTATGGGCTAAAAATGAACAGGTTGCATAAAATATTATTAGCATATTGTAATTTTTACGAGTTTAGCTAGAATCTGGCGAAGATAGAGGAAGAGAAAGATTGGTATGGCAGAATTTTGCGTTAACATTTATGGGATATGCGGTGCCCGAAACGCGAATATGTTGACAGGAATTAAAGGCTCGTGGTATAGATGTGCGGACTAAAAAAAAAGTTGCGGGTGCCACCTGATATATATATATATCATATTTATATATAAAAGTATACTGTGAAGTATTTGAGAATTAATATGAAATGTATATGATAGTTGGGAATATATACTTATGGTTATTCACGAAAGGTGTAATCATACGTAATAACATGGAAGAGTAGTAGACCCTAACGGGGTAGGGAGGGCCGTTATACTGAATTAATGTCTGATATATAATATAAAGGATTAAGAGGCAGATTATTAATAGTGTAAATGTATTCAGAAGGGTGAGAATTTAAGTAGGGGTTATTACTGATCACTATTCTGGTGGTTTATGCTAGTTAAGGTAGGGGGAGAGTAGTATAACAGGTTAGGTAAAGGGATAAAATAAGAGGAAAATAGAGTCATAAGGTGGAAAATTATAAGATTATGATGACTTAATTGATTGATAAGAATTACTGAGTTTAGGAGGGGATATAGGTTTAGTGATGATGGATGAGGACTCAGTGATAGGACGGAATATACGTGAGATGATGGATAGGAAGTGAAGTATGGACGGATATTAAGATGACAAATTATTCATGTTGAATAAGAGGCCAGAGGATATGCGGAGTTTAAAAAAGGTGGGAGCGCAAGTAGTTAAAGTGATACAGGAGTGAAGGTAGTGAAGTATGAGGAGGTAGAAATGAGTTGGTGGATTAAATAAGTAAAAGTAATGGATCTTAATTATGTTAGAAATGGTTGGGGGTAGTTGAGTAAATGAGTGAATAAAGCTTAGGTAGGATTTATATTTTAAAGATAGGTGATGTTAGAGGATAGGTTAAGCATAAGAGGCGCGGTGGAAGAGTTAGCGAAGAAATAAATGCAAAATACTGATATGAGTGTTAGAAAAGGTGTAGTACAGAAATTTTTTGACTAAACAGAGTGAGCAAGTATATTCTTGGTAAATGCAAAGTAAATATAATAAAAGAATAAGAAGTATAAAGGATGGTGGTTATAGTGAATGAGAGGTGATGATTAAGTAGTAAAGGGAATGGTGAGAAATAGGATAGGAGGGGAGGATAGGGATGAGGAAAAGATGGGGGGAATATTAATATTATAAGAGGATTATTGAATATGTTAATAATAGTTAGGGTGTAGGAGAGACTGAGGAGGAATATTGCTAAGAAGGGTGGGGAATGGGGCGGTGAAGAGGGACGGGAAGGTGATATGGAAATACAAATGGAAGAAGAAATTATTAGGGCGTTATCTAAAGGAAAAAAAGGTAAAGTCACGGGTGCTACTGCAGATGATAGCTTGAGTTTATGGAAATGTTATCAAGAATGGGAGGCAGTAGGGTATTGATAGAATGGCTTAGTTAATGGGTTGTATTATATAACTATATATATTAATTTATGAGTTGGAGGAAGTGAAGAGTAGTTTACCACAGGATTGGGTAAGTATATGGTTGATTTATTAGGATTTTCCAGCTGTACTTATTAGGGAAATGGGTAATAGGTATGAGAGTGTAGGTTAAATATATATAGAAGTGATATATATTGTACTTTTGAGTTGTTATTAGAGTAGAAGTGTATGGAGAATACTATATTGAGAGTGGATAAGAGATTTAAACGGAAAGAGATGAATGGGGGATATGAATAAATAGAGAAGATATTTAAGGTATAGGGAGGGGGTGTGTGAGATACAAGTAATTTACACAATGAAGGATTGACTACTTGTGTAGGAGAAATGAGTATTAAGAAAGGAAAAGGAGAAAGTGTATGGGTGGTTTTATTATCTAGATCTGGAGATAAGCATATGATTATAAGTAGTGATAAGAAGGAGGGAATTTGGAGGTAGTATGCTTACTGTAGAGGAATAATGGAGTAGGGTAATAATTAGAGCTAAAGGTGTTTATATAGGCTCATTTATATAGGTAAATAATAGCAGAATGTTGTGTAGAGTTATTAGGTGGGGAGAGAGTGAGATTATTTGGAGTGGTATGAGAAGGAGTTGAGACAGGGATAGTGTTTAATTGATATTCACTAGTGGTTTTCAACTCTATTATATATTTATGGAGAGTAGTTATATGATGAGAGAATGATCAGAAGAGGAGGGGAGATAAGGGGTGGAAACTGTGGAATAGGGGTGATATGAGTATTGGAGAAAAGTGAATCAATTGTAATTACTATTTTTATTGCTGGTTGATATACTTACCTTGTAGTGGTACGAAGGATTCAGTAAGGCTAGTTAGTATTTAGGTGATATGGTAAGTATTGAGAGAGTGTGTGGCACAAATAAAAGGGTCTTATAAGATAATATCCATTGAGTAATAGTATAAGTGTATAGTGTTTGAGTAGAGGAAGTAGAAACAGATGAGTAGGATTAGAGTAGTTTAGAGATATATAGATGAGTTTTAAGGAGGTGTAGTATGTCCACAGAAGTTATATAAGTTTTATTATATTATCAGATTATTTTAGGTTGGATGGATTTGGGGTAAGGAATAGGAGGGATGATAATGGAAGGAATAGATAACAGAGTAGGGCTAAAATTAGACATGAGAGCCAATTTGAGATTGGTTTTGAGGGTAAATTAATTAAAGGGGGGGATTTATCACATAAACTTAAGATAATATGTTTGAAAAAATTTTGTGTTCCAGAGGTACTTAATATTAGAGGTATGTTAGTAACATGTGGGTGAAATGCATAGTTCACAGAAGAAATTGGAGTGTTTGATAGAATTGAAAAGGTTGAGAGCGTATGTGGGGTTAGTAAAAGTAAGTTAAGAAGGATTAGGATAATAGGGTAATAATGAGAGAGATGTATTTAGTATAATTGAAGTAATGGTTTGGTGAGAAGAGCGGAGTAGGGAATGTATAGATAGGTTTTGAGACATCTTGGAGAGATAATGGAGGAGCATTTGAGGGTGGTAATAGGAGATGTTATGGTGAAGTGATACGCGAGAGGGTTAGGAAGAAGAGGGTAAGGTGGGAGAACCTAATGAAGAAGAGGATGGATGGTATATAAAGGAATTGCTTAGGAAGAGAGAGGGATGGGGTGGCGGTAAAGGTAGGCGTTGTTGGGAGAGATTATCTTGATATGGAATGGAGGAAGGTGGGTTGAGAGAGGAAGAATGAATATGAAGAAATATTTGGTCTATCATAGAGGAGGCCATGGCAATCAGTAGCTTATACCTTAAATCCTCGCTACAGGGAAGTGAGGTTAAATACTCCATTGTTCTATTCTGATTTATATAATAAATAAATAAATAATATAGATAAATTATTAAAAGGGAATTTAATTATATATATATAAATATTAAATAAAAAATATTATCTACATATTCAAAAATAATGGGTGGTTATCATAGGATATAGACATTTATTTCTTCGATATATATAGAAAATCTTCTTCTGTCAAGACTCGTAAGAAGGCAAAGCCGTGAGATATGATTATAGGATCACGTAATCTCACTCACTCGGGTATTCAGATTTAGGTCTGTTTATATAACTCAAGCTCAAATCTGAATCAATGATATACTTTAAAGCTATTTTAGATCTTTTTTTTTTATTTTAGCATCTTATTATTACGTGAATGTATTTCTTGCTACAATGTTGCATGTTAAGTATACTTTTGCTCATACTATTGGTTATTATATTTTTAATTATATTGGGTATAATTTATGAGGCTCCCAAATACGTTCCCTGCGCAGGTCGCGTTCCTTCTCGCAAAGATGGCCGATTGTGAGACGATCAAAAACACTACTAACACGTTAAGGCATAAATCGGAATGAGTAAAAAACTAAAATTAGTCATTTGTTTTTAGATGTTTCTAGCAAGTCATATTACTCTCATGGATTAGTATACGATAAGTGGTATTATTATAACAAGTTGAGTATACTTCACACTTAAAACTTAGATAACTCATATATATATATATATATATATAATATATATATAGTATATATATATATATATATATATATATATATATAAATATATAAGTAATACTCCAGCCTTTTTTTTGGTGATGGAGCCGACGTCCATATAGAAGCTAGTAGGTTTTAACGCCGTTACGTACCCAATAGGTGAGGATGGGGCTGTGAGTACCTTTAATACTCTATTATTGTGTGAAAATTGTTCCTACTTTAGATAGACGAGAATTTGGTCTCAAGAGTGATAAAGATGGTTTGAATTAGAAATAGAGTACTGAGTTTAAGTGATCAGTTCGAGCGTGGCCTAATGGGTCATGGGCAGCGATATACGACTCTCATGCATTGCGACGTATGGACCGCTCTAGAGTCAGATAGCCTCGGAGGAGAGGAATAGAAAGTCTGAGTCTCTACATACATAACTACAATATAGTGATACTTTTTGATTTGTCATTATAGTGTCTTTCGTTGTTGTAGATAATGAGTTAGTATTTTTCTTGATTTTTTCTCATGTGTTGTGTAGTTGGGTCTGCGCTCACGACGGAGGTGCTCATGAGGGGAAGCTGAGGGAGGACGTGTTCAAACTAAGAAAACAGAAAGAGAGATGCACACGGGTATTGTAGGATTCACCAGCGGATTGAAGGGCCAAGAGAAAGGGCACAGAAAGCTGCAAGGAATCCAGTGTATATGGATGCTGTAATGCACGACGCTGAGTGGGATAAGATACCATTGGTTGATATGAGCTACTGGAACAGGAGAGATAAGAGGAGTAAGTGCTTGGAGATGGAGTCTTTGACGAACAGTCATCAAACGTGCTTCAGAGCAGTAAGGAGGGGCTTTTACGGATGTACTATAGTTCATTTGATATCAAGAAAAGCCAAAATGAGTCTAATGTGTCGATGACCTAGGTTTTCCAACAGTTGTTATCTTAGCAACTCTATAGCTTTCAAAGATTTTTCCAGAGAGAGAGAGACGCTTGCTGTTTGAGCTCTATAAATTGTATACTTTTTATTACTCAATATATCATAGGACCTGAAATTGTTCTACCTGATTATTAACATACTCCTAATTCTCCTGAAATTGCTCTACCTGATTATTAACATACTCCTAATTCTCCTGAAATTGCTCTGTAGTGTATTAATGCCAATGTGGTAACTCGCCTCTATGTGCGGGAGTCGTGGATATACCTTTATAATGAATAATATAGAGAAATAATATATACAGAAGTACATTAGCTGATGTTAAAAAATTAAGATAGTCCTAGTTAAAACTACTAAAGGATTATAGATAGAATGATTTAAATGAGTGAGATGTGGCATTGAGTACTTGCGGTGCTATTGTATACATAACTTTCATTTTTAACACTATTTTAATTTTCATTTTTTAACTATTTCTTTGAACTATGATTTACGATATATTGTGTAAATTATATATTATATATATATAAATATATTTATATGTATATATCTATTAATTATTATTATGTTTTAGGATTATACTTTAATCTTAATTACTAAAATTGATTATATTTACAAATTAGTTCTTAACTAAGATAATAAAAGGTTTACCTAATTTTATAACAATAATTAAAAAAGCAATTTGTGTCTACAAAAATCAAAAAAAATCAAAAAATCTCAAAAAATCAAAAAATCCCAAACCCTGCTAATGAGCGTGGTCTCCAAAGTGGGTTACGCGTACCCCGGGGGGTAGGCAGAGTGATACTTGGGGGTACGCAAAGGAGTAGCCTCACGATCACTTGCGAGTGAATGATCTTGTATCAGTGAGTGCGATATATATATATATATTATATTATATATTATATATATATTCTGCTGTATTTTCGTATAACGATGGGTTTTTACATAACTCTTACTAATAGATTTACGTTGACTAACCCAACTAGTACGTATACGCTAAATATTATTGACGGCTATGCGTACTCCAGACAGGACGCTAACTCATATTAGCCCTAAAACTAAATACTAGCGTGTTATTTATTCCGCAGGCGCATTTTTATCGCGCGAACTGATAAATATTTTTAATATTAAAATCGATCAATTAATCAAAGTTAGATATATCATGGATCAAGCCATATCCTACCCCCTGTCATCATGATCTATATTTAGTTTTAATATTAGTATGATTAATAGTCATAGCAAATTTAAATTGTATAAAGTCATAATATAACAAATATTTATGACTAAACTTTCACTTTATAGTATATATATAAAATATATTATTTAGTGCGAGTCATTACTATATTATATTTAACTAAAATATTTTTAGTTTATTACTATAATGTTTAAGTAAAATTAATAATTATATCTTATAGATTAATTAGATCATATACTCTATATAACTATAATCCATATTACCCATACTTCAATAACCCTCATAAATTATCATATACATTGATCTAAATTGAATTTAAGTAGATTAGTATTTTTATGAAATACTCATTTGTATAAACTTACATTATAAATAATAATATTTGATGTTTGATATTGTGTATATATTTTAAGATATTGTGTAATTAGTGATGGATGCGTTTTATACCTGGCCGTACCATAATGGTTTTTATTATGTTTCATTATAAATGTTTTATAGTTTATTTTCCTCACTGTAATAGTGTGATATATATTGTTATTAATATATTACGTTAGCTCACTATATATATAGTTATTAATTGTTTTTTTATACTAGTTAATGTATATATATATTAGGTTATTTAATATTTGAACGATTATAATTAATTTTAGTATAAGATAAGTTTTAGTTTTAAATATATTTTTATTATTTGAATCACTATATTTAGCTATATATGTTGATGTATATCAATAGTTTAGGTTTTAGATAATTGTACAATATATACGTATGATTTTTGATATAGTAATACTTTATATATATAGTATTATATATTTATAGTATTTTTATTATTATTTATATTCATTATCTTATTTTAACTTTAAATTCACACTACCGATGATTTTATTTATCTATTTTATATTTTTTTATTATATTTTAAGTAGATTTTTATATTTATCACTAACACTATTACGTAATTTATTGGTTGCATATTTATATTAGTTTATACATATTTAGGTTTTATATTAGATAAATGATAGTAATTTATTTATTTGTTCGTATATATATTGGTGTGGTATTGAGTGTAATGCTCAGTGTTGTTTTAAACTTTCTTAAGTGAAAGTTTTTTTTTCAGTTTACATATTTATCTTGTGAATACGGTCTTTAGCTTATATTTTTAATCATATTACTTTTTTTATATTTAATGTAGTATCAACTATATTTATAATAATCTATATTATATACAGGCAAACAAAAATTTTTTTATCTGTCGTCTCATCTGATTTTTTGTCTGTTGTTTTGTGTATTGTGTCGTTGTGTGTTCTATATGACTGTATGTATGTGATTGCAAGCTTTGCACAGACGCGTGGTACTTTAACCTTATATACTGTATTCTAGCATCCGTTATAGGAATATACCTACCTTACTTACTAATATTCTCTATAATAACTATCATATTATATGCTCTCATTATGTCTGAAGCACAGTGATTCTAATAGCAATTCCATTATATACCTCTATAATCGTTTGAAATAATAATCTAAATTATAACTAATACTATATTTATCATTAATTATCATAATGTTTCATTAATAAGGGTGGAGTAATTGCCTTATGTATTATAACATCACACTTCACCTTGTTAACGTCTCTATTAGATGAATTCATCTGATCTCTCCGACGTGCTAATAGATGTCTTAATAAAATCGTTTTCTTCACTCTCTGCCTTCTTTCATAGTCAATAATTCTTGTTAATCTCTGCTTACTCTATGATGGGAAATGTAGTTTGCGCTAGGGTTCTAGCGTATTATACATGATTGTTTCCTTCAAGCACTAGATCGGAGGGTGGGCCTTGTTCTCTTGGGTATAATCTATACACAACTGTACTACACCAGGATAGTATTACATATGTACAGTTGTCGCTCTACCGTTGAATTAAATGGTCATCACAAAATTCATATGAAGAAAGGGTCGCTATATAATAAGAAGAGGATATATCAATTGTACGCGAATACACTTGAAGAATGTAGTGTTTTGGTAGTGTTCTATTCCATCAAGCAATGATTTATGTGCTTTGGTGTGAATGTGAAAGTGCAGCATGGAGGCTCGTTGAAATTACATTGGCATGTGTACTTATCTTCATGGCTCTCTGGATCTCTGGTAGTCACTTCATAAGCGATATGCGGCACTTTGAATGCATATCGGATTTATGTCTCGCGACGAATGGCTCACTTTCTTTGCGGGAATGCTCACTGTTCGATATGTTTATGCACACACTTTATGTTTACCTTCCATCTCTTAATGAGTAACGCTCGAGTATGTCAGGCACTGTCGACGCATCGTTGGGTTAACAGTGGGCTCGTAACTACACGCCACCTAACACCTATATCTCTAAATATATTTTATACACTAATCTATCTCGCTCATCTCATGCTACCATTCTCATCGTCCGGGCTCTCGCAGAAATATAGCCAGGAGTCTGATGCGCCTACCTGTGTAGGACCGGCGTTTTTCTTCTGTTTGGAACTCAATATCGGTCAGCGGGGTGCTGTGTGGCGTTGTGGACTCGGAGTGTAAGAAGTCGGTGGCGCTAGACTGAATTAACGGATCAGACCTATAAAATGGCGGCGACTATAGGTATAACTCTGCTTTGGATCGCGCATGGGTTGTCGTCGCACTTATCTTTCGACCTCTCGGCTCTAGCGATTTCCTTCTAGCGCCTGCGAGTGAGCGATTAGTGCAATGCAGTGCGAGACCCCAGAGAGAATGTGGCATGTTGTCACTCATTACCTCATCTACTGAGTCCGAATATACTCAAAAGGTACATAATCGTGAACGCTATATTTTATATCGCAGCTAAGTGTCGCAAGAATCAGGCTCTCACCTGCACGTGGCTCCACTTTGGTTCCTCATGCATTGTCCACTAGCTGGGCTTCGCAGTGGACGGTAGAGTCGTCGGAACTTATCGGGAACTGGCTGTTGAATGTAGAAGTGTTCAATTTCCAGAGGTCTGCTTTGCTGAAATGAAATCGGCAACCCGTGCTCCTGATCAGGAGAGGGCCGAAGGCAGACCACCTTGTAATTCGTACTCCACGTTCATTCTGGTGCGATACTATCTCTATACATAGTCTAGTGCCTTAGGATAGGTGTGGGCAACGGGTGATCATGCTTCACTTGTGCGAGACCCGATGTCGTATAGTGAGCTGTAGGCTTTTTCGCTCTATGGAATTCAAATCAACAAGTAGCACTGACCACGACTGGACTTGGGGGTTTTCTGATACACTTCGTCACATCTCTCTCGGACCGCTCGCCTCTTCGCGAGAATCGCATTCCAATCAGACCTCAATTTAGTACGCTGCTTTCTGTCTCTATGATTAGTCGACTAGTATATGTGGCCTCCTCTGGTATGTTACTTGACTCGAAGGACAATTGTAGAATAGGACAAGATGCTCTTCTGGTGCTCTCATCCCAATTTCTCGAGTGCTGTAGAGACTCAACCTCGGACCTGGGATCTTCTGGAGATAAGTGAGCCCATTGCTTTCCCGATCAGTGTGATATATCTAAGGCACCTCTCCTCTTATCTCTGCAAACTCTCTTTCTCACTCTCGTTGCACAGGTGCTTGTTTCGTGTCCTCATTGGCATCGTGGTTACTCAGACATATATGGGGTATTCGGTGGTTGCGTGCTAGTTGGTCTCTGTGGTCATGTTAGTCACATGTCTAGTTGTCCTATGGCGGGCGTCTTTTCGGATGTGTCGCTATTACTTTGCGCTTGGTGAGTTTTTGGTACTGTGGTAAGTTTATGCTTTCGCTCGCAAATTCTTCAGGTCCTCCGATTATCAACGGCTAAAAGTTTACATTATGTCGTCGTATTTACAACCCAACATTCCGGTTCATGTGGTATGGCACAAATAAAATAAGAAACAGACACTAAACGTTTATACCAACTTATTCTACAAAATGAAAGATTATATAGGCGAATAATATAGCGCCTACTAGTGCTGTTACTCCGCTATCATTCCAAATCTTATGTCAACGCGAGTTTTTTTTATTATTTATTTATTCTATCTATAAGAATAATTATTTTGAAATCTACTCTTCTCATAACTCTTATATTATTCATTAGACCATTCTGTCAATCTCTAATAATTCAAATATTATTTCGATCGAGGCTCTAAGTCACATCTTCTCGGGCGCTCTCGAGGTCTACTAGGGTGATTAATACTTTCTATTCTACTGATTATTATCGGTTTATTTACCCTCGCTTAGTGAACTGCGGGTATACAGCACTTGCAGTGAGTGGGCTTTATTATAATATTACACTGCTTTGAAACCGGGTATTAGTGCATGCGTCACTTTATAGCTTATTATCCAACTCCATAGCTCCTCCTCCTTTGGGTATTCCTCTCATTTCTTTATTGCTTTTACATTATGTCTATTTTCTTTTCAAATCGTCTCTAATATTCGTGATGTATGTATGTATAGGGTGAAGCGACTTCTTCTCCTTTTATCTGTCAATAGTGGTGATTTCACCTATCAGGTGAGTTCTGTACTTATTCTATCACCTATATCTATATTATAATTCTTCACTTTATTATTCATTAAGATACTATTTTCACCAGTTGTCACACATACTAACTACTATTTTACTCACATCTGATATGCTGATTGGTTCCTTCGACATGTTACATTTGTTTATGTAAATACTTATAATTATATATCTATATATATATCTTCAATCTGCTTCCTTATCTTTATATCTTCTAGATTGCCTCATTTCATTCAGTCTTAATACTTTCACGATTATCTATCTCTGACTGATCTGATAGATGATATTATAATTTTCACTGGTGTGAGGTTAGTCTTAGTAACTTGTATAAAAATTCAATTACTATATAATAAACCAACTTATCTAATCTTCAGGCCTCATCGGGAGGTCTTACACATACATACTTTATCTATAATATTCTTATTCGATTTGCTGTTCTTCGTTCTCTGGTTGACAATATAAACATCCTTGGCCCCCTTAGGACTGAAAACAAAGACAATAGATTCTAATATCTGTTAGGTAATACCACTAGCGCCTATAGACGCAATCTTCGAGTGTGAAAGGAGTGCGTGGCTTTCTCATAAGAAATTTTGAGGAATGTCTGTTTTTCACGGACACTAGGTCAGTAGACTGTATTTTCTGCCACGCATCCATTTCTCTCTAGATGCTCTCCAGTCTATATATATGTGCCGCTTCACATATATACCGCACCTTTGTAATGGATGTTACATACTATCTTATTATATTCTGGTGTGGCGCATTATATGGTTCATTCATGACAGATCAAATGACACGTCATAATTAGCACTAGGGTCGAGTCAAAGGCAAAAGGTCTGAACATTGTTCATAGTTTATTCAATGTTCAAAAGATGTATCACCTTTGAGAAACAAGCTGTGATAAGTTCTTCTGGTCTCGTATTCTCGGTGGCTCGAACTAGTCTGCTTAACTTTTCTCATTGATTCTACGGTACTCCCAATATAATATATATATATATATATATAGCATAGCGGTAGTGCTCATCGAGAGGAGCTTTATCACTCGTTGTACCTACTCACCTTTTACGTACGCCTTTCTAGTTAGATACTAGGGGAGTATCATGTAGTTAATGTACACATATTGAGTTTATTTTAGTGTGATTTTTGAATTTAGTGATATATGGATAATCTCCATGGCTAGTTTCGCTGCGGTGCTTCTTCTTTCCTGTACCACATATATAATATTGTTCATGTGATTACTTCTCATTTACCATCGTTTACTGTGTTTCCTGCTGGATAATATTTTAAATCTCACTCCCTCTCACTATTACAAAGCCTATATATATATAAAGATCGTACTAGTTGCTTCATTATATTATAATCATGCGTAATTTGCTTTAGTTGTTGATTTGTGAGGCGTGCAACACCCCCTCTTGATAGGGTACTCTGCCCGTGAGTGGATGTGTGCACTGTAAAAATAATATAATAAATTAAAACTAATAAATAAAAAGTTCAAAATAAAATAATAACAATCGATCCATAAACACAACACTCACATACTACTCATCACTTAATATTTATTTCTATCGTAGATCCATTGATTAAGTATAATCTAAATAAGTCATATTTCTGTCATATATAAACCTAACATTTACAAATTAGTGACGGAAAATAATATATTAATTAATTTACACTAATATATCCTTTATATAGATAGTTCTTTTAATTAAAATATCAAGTATCTCGCCATAATATAATAAGCCAACTTTTAAAGACATTATTTTGATATTCTTGATATTATATATTTTATATTATATATTAATAATATATATATATATATATATATATAATATATTTTATATTATTATATATTAATTATATATATATTATATATTATTAATAATATATATATATATATATATATGTAATATATTAATATATATATTATTATATTAATAAATCATTATATATATTATATACTATTAATATACATATTATATATATATATTAATATTACTATATATAATATATATATATATATTATTAATATATATATATAATATATTAAATAATTATATATATATATATTATATAATACTATATATATATATATTAATATTATATATTATATATATATATATATATTAATATATATGATATTATTATTATATATATTAATATATATTAATATTATAATATTATAACTCTTATATATATATATTATCTTCATACTACAATACTCATTAGCCACCAGGCAACATCTTATAAGATTCTAGTCAATTATATCAATATATCATTATATGCAATACTTAACGTTCACTATCTAGCCTCTCTTTACTATGATCAAACTTCATTTATCATCTGCATCCCTATACTATACTTTATATCCTGTGTGCTGGGTAGGAGAATAGAATTAGCCCCTAACATCGTATATGTTCCTGTATGTGTACTGTACACGGCGACTAAGGTAACGGTGTGTGGGTTAGTTAAATGATCATTCTGGGTTGGCTCCCTATCTACTCACCTAACCTTCTCTCTTGTAGGATCTAGATGGGATAGTGAACATAGTGATTAATTGCTCAAGTCATGTCGCGGAGATGTGAGTCTCGTGCTACTACGCTGGCTCTTGAATAGACACAACTCTCTACAAGTTGGATGTTCTGAGAAACCTTTTGTGATATTATAAAATTTACTGTCATGAGAGATGGAGGATGGAGATGTGTACAGGAAAGACGGATAAAATCGCTTTGAGAAGTAAGAGTAAGATGATGGGTAGGTGATGAATGTAATTATATAATGGATAAGGTGACAAATTTGATTTGCTCCTGCGTGAAAGATGATTCTTGATAGAAACAGAAATGAATAGAAGAAAAACAGTATTTCCAGTGGAGGAATAGATACTGATAATTGAAGAGAGATTGGTGGGGGTGAAAAGTAATATGTTTTATGAGCCTAGTTTAGTTCACTGGTAGTAGGAAAATGATTGAATGTAGGGGTGAGAATGTTAGGCGGCAGTTTGAAGAGAAAGATTATGCGCCTGTTTAATATGGTATGTGATAAGCTCTCATTGTTAATAATCCTGTGTTTTTCTCGATCATCGAGATACATTATATTCCATCGCAAGCATTGGTTTAAATGCAAGATAGAATACCCTGGTGTCTATTCAGTTGTGCATAGTATAGAGGGAAGGATATGATCAGTACTCAATTACTAGCTATGCAAGTTCCTACGCAGAGAAAGAGAGTTATTAGAGAGGGTATAATAAGGGGTTTCCACATTCAATAGCTATTACTGGTTCGCTAGTTTGAATCAACTTTTATACAGCAAATAACACGTATAGAGTTCATGCTACCAGATAATTTAAAAAGTCGTTTTTAGCCTATGAAAGGTAGAAAACTGTAATGCGTACCTGAATAATGAGTGTAATGATTGGCTGATAATTGATAGTTTATCGACTATTTTTGAAGAATAGTGTCAAAGAACCTTGAAACTGAGTAGGGATAGATAGTGCAAGTGATCATATTTCGACCAGAGTACAATGTAGCGGCGGGGCGATGGCTTCCCCTTTGTACTCATCGTCTTTCGTGAGCGTTTTTTCCTCGGGGGGCTTCCGGCCGAGGCTATTCTTTTGGTGTACTTTTCCATGCTACGAACGTTTTCAGCCCTGTGGGGTGGCTACCCCGGGGACCTATATTATACCATTTAGGGTTCGGACAATACACACACACACCACACACACACACACACACAGAAGCTATACTACCCATGTGCGCGGCGTAAGCCGCGCAACTATTGGTTTAAACCCTAACGTGATCACGACTCTTACGTTAGATAATTGGCTGACTGTACTTTCATGAGGGCAAGTTAACTTTCATGAGCTACTGTACTGTTGCATGTAGATTTAGCAGATAACACTTTGGGTGTAAAAATTATAAGTAGTGTTAGGCTGCGAGGAAGGAGCTATTTCATACGCTCGTACTTATAGTGTTGTCAGCGGGGTCCCGCGCACTTTGGATGGTGGTTTTGGGGTCGCGGTCTGTGGGCACGCAACTATGAGATTGACGGGACGGCTGGATCCCTCGACTTCGGCTCCGGTTAGGAGTACATTCGCAAGAGCTCATCGTGTCTCGGAAACGTACCATCCGCCTCCTGCTGCTCTCGCTCTCATCCGTAATATTCTTGTGACGTTTTGATGAAAGCATGCTACGCATCTATCAGGTCTCATTCGCGCTCTGCGTCGCCTTATACAAAAATGTTGTTATATCTAGGGGAATGATGGTTCCGCAATGGAGTGTGATCGAAGTATCTCGGCGGGTCAGATGACGTATATACTCGCTTATTCGGTAGAAGTTGAAGGACTGTAGATCTCGTTTGGACCAGGTTGTAGCTTAAGATGCTTCTCAGAGAGTGTAGTATAGAATAATATCAGTGAGAGACGTAATTTAATAGTTGTAAGTTCATGTCAGCTCTCGCGCTGGGGTAATCAGTAATAAGTTTAATAAATGTTTGAAGTCGATCGTCATCAGTGTATTAATAATAATGAATATTGTAATATATAACTACTAATAATAATAATTAAATAATATATAAATTATAAAATTTAAATAGTTAGTGAGTGGATGACTATTATAGTGAAATTAGGAAAGGAAGAGATTAGATAATAATTAATACGATGATAATGATCAAGTGAGTAAGATAGAAAATATATAAATAATAGATAGAGTATAGTAGGAAGATATTAAAAATGTAGTAATAATCAATGAGTAATATAATATAAAGGAATATATAATTTTAATATTAATGAGCTACTTCGCAAGTAATAATCAGCTTGAAATGTGAATATACATAAGTTTTATAATGCTGAACAATCTGTGATGCACATAATTAGATATAGTGAAAGCGTTTGTTTAAGCATATTAGTCAAATGAAAGGTTGTGGATGTTATTAATAGTAGGATGTTATAGATATATGTATTAACAGTAGAGTGGTGTATAAATTAGAATAAGAGGTGATGCAAAGCGTGATGGGAGGAATAGTAAAAAATGAAAGACTAGTGGGTTTGAAATGTACCAATGGTCTAATTGAATGAAAGTTTCCATAAAAGAACGTGTTGGAAAAGTATATTATATAATAGTATGATAGAGGTAAAAAATACTCATAATTAGGTGCATACGTAGGAGAAAGGTAGATAATAGGTAAAATATGAACTAGTTTGGTATGAGAAGATGATGGGGACTATTGAGGAATAGGAAGCTCTTTTATAGCTGGAAGGAAAGTCTAGTAAATGTGTTAAGAATATATATTAGAAGCAAATATTATAACGTTGGGGGATCGAGCTCTATCTCTTTCGCAACTTTCAGTTACGCTCACTAGGGCGGCCTAACTACGAGAGATTTACTGAGGAAAAGTTTGATAATTACTTATATATTGGTATGCTTATGTATATAATCGAATAGAAATAAAGTGATGTGAATAGGAATGGTGGAAAGAACGTTTACGTGATAATATAGTATATATATTTTGGCAAGTAATTAGAAATAGTAACGGTGTAATTATAAGTGATATATTGATGTGTGGATGTATTTAGTAATATGATTAGCAATATAAGTTATAATAGGATACAGGTATTATTGGTGGTAGATATGACTTTAAATGGTAGTATTCTAGTTAGTAGTAAAGTTGATAAGAATGTGATTAAAAATATACTTGCAGGGTTATATAGATCATGAAATTAAGAGATCTGAAATAATCAAAGAAACATTTCGCAGGTTATGCAGGTCGAACTGATGGTGATTATGATTTTCTGGCTGAGTTTATGACTCCTATGAAAATTGGTGACTGGGTTGGGGTCAGGAGTTTTAATGGTAAATGCCAGTTTTGGATGTTAAATAGAATTTATAACTCAAGAAAGCTGGAGTCATAAACCCCCGGTTATGGCGGGGATTTGGGAGGAGACGCAGTAATATGTAACCCTTATACTAAGGGTAGGGCAGATAAGAAATTAAATACGGAATTATTTAATTGAGTGTTGTAGGGAGGATATTGCTGGTATTTAGTCGAAAGAGTGCGTCGAGTGACTGAAGGACTGATTGGTGAAGAACAAATTGCCTTTAGGAGTGGTAGAGGATGTGTTCAAAAGTATGCATGACGATAGTGGTGTGTGTAAGAATAATAATGGTGTCAAAAGTGATTGGTTTAATATAATAGCGGAGTGAGGCAGGGATGTATTTTTCTCCTTGGTTTTATTCAATTTGTATATGGATGGCATTATGAAAGAGAACTAGAGATGGGGGTGTCAGGAAATGGTGTTAGAATGTCGGAGACATAAGGGTGAGTGGAGGGTGCCCTTCCTATTATATGCGGATGATTTGGTTTTTGTGTGGTGAATCTGAAGAGAGTTTGAGGGATTGGTAGAGAGATTTGGCAGGGTGTGTAAAAGGAGGGGTTTGAAGTAAACGTAGATAAGAGTAAGGTTATGGTTGGTGGTGAGGAAGTCTTCTCGGTGTAAAGTTGTTAGATGGTGAGCAGCTGGAACAAGTGTTGAGTTTAAATATTTAGGATATAGTTGGATGAAAAAGAAGCGGATGATGCAGGTGTAGTAGGAAAGTTGTGAATGGCAGGAAGGTGGCTGGTACAATTTAATCGTTGGTGGATATAAAAGGACTAGGTCTTGAGTGGCGTTAGGGTCTTACATGAGGGTATGTTGTTACCCTGTGTTTAATAATATAGTAGTGAGACCTAATGGTCTGGAATAAAGCGTATAGATCTAAAGTTCATGTGTTCAGATGGATCCATACCTTTAGAAAAGGCGTTTGGTTAGGGTTTGGGGTGTTGAAAGGAAAAATTCTTTGATAAATGAAAAGGAAAAAAAAAAAAATGAACGTATTGAGAGTTATGTGGTGTGAGAGTGAGTAACATGAGAGAATAAAGGAAAGTACGTTTGAGATGATTTGGTCATGTGCAAAAAGGATGAATGACAGTTGGTTGGTTAAGCGGTGTATAGTGGGTGAGTTGTGTTGGGAATTGACCGCGGCTGGGAGCCGAAGATGTCTGAAGGAGAGAAATGTGAGTTTGGCAGAGGCGGAAGAAAGGTGCATAATAGTAGAAGTGAATGGCGGGTTTTTGTGAGGGGGTAAGGTTGTGCGCACCTCGGGCCAGGGAAATGAACTACACTTGTTCGATAGATGCCATAGGTGAGGGTCCCGTCGTCGGTCCCGTAGAGCTCATAGGTGGATTTTCTGACTGCGACGAGTTCTACTAATAGGTATTGAGGGGGCGGTGGCTGGGCTTTCTTTCTTTTCGACTTTGGTCATATTTTTCTACTACTTTTCTTTTCCGATGCTTGTCAGGCACCTTACTCCCA
>JABUQX010121383.1:0-10000 GCA_015478945.1 Trachelipus rathkii
AAGAGAATAACACAGAAAATTCAGCACTTATCTATCTCAACTGTTGATAAGGTAAATTGTAGTCATGAACAGAGTCAGTTACTGTCTATTATATAGCGTTCATATGTCCAATACTTAATTGTGAGAATAGCATAAGTAAAAAGCGTCAAAACTATGAGTGGAAAATTTTTATTAAGAACACCGTTTTAGCACTCTAACTACTAAGAATCCTCTTAAGCATAATGATGACCATCTATATCCAAAAAATAATGTATAAAACTTTCATCTTGAACTTTAAAACGTGAATTGACACTATCTTCGTTAAAGTGTCATTCGTTTCGAGTATAACATCTCTTAACGCTATGAATATAACGTAGACATTATCAATTTTCTAGGGCTAACCTCTAACATTACTCAACAAAAAACTTAACCTAGGCTCACGTTTCTAACACAACATCGTCAGTTAACACAGTAATATCTTACAAAAACTCATCATTTCTCTAAAAAATCAGTTATTTTCACATTGTCATATTAATATTTAACATAACGTACCTAACTTACGAATAAACAGTTTTCATTAACCAAGAGTATCTAAAACAACACATTACATTCCGAGAGAAAACTCTATTGGATGCCCTCTTTGAAAGGATGTGATTCCTGAGAGGGGGGATCACCCCGAAGGGGTGTAAGCGGGCATTACCCCTCCGAAGGAGGGGTAAGGCCTCAGCCCTTCGGGCTGAGGCCCAAAGCCCGCTTACACCCCTTCGGGGTGATCCCCCCTCTCAGGAATCACATCCTTTCAAAGAGGGCATCCAATAGAGTTTTCTCTCGGAATGTAATGTGTTGTTTTAGATACTCTTGGTTAATGAAAACTGTTTATTCGTAAGTTAGGTACGTTATGTTAAATATTAATATGACAATGTGAAAATAACTGATTTTTTAGAGAAATGATGAGTTTTTGTAAGATATTACTGTGTTAACTGACGATTTTGTGTTAGAAACGTGAGCCTAGGTTAAGTTTTTTGTTGAATAATGTTAGGTTAGCCCTAGAAAATTGATAATGTCTACGTTTATTCATAGGTTAAATGATGTTATACTCGAAACGAATGACACTTTAACGAAGATAGTGTCAATTCATAGTTCAAGATGTTAGTATCTTTGGTAGATTGGTCACTTTGTTAAGGGATTTTGTTAGATGCTACGGCTTTACCTGTTGCTGATATGCATGAAAAGTGGGGACATATGCGATATTGCTAGACCTGTTAGCTACTTTACTTGATAAGTAGGGAATTTTCATGATGTTAGCTGATTATTGCATACGCCGAGGTATTGCTAGGTTTGCATTTGTACATTATATTCTTAGTTGCCGATATGATATGTTAGCTTTATTGATGCTAAAATTTTGTTGGTTAAGCATATATTCATAGGTTAGTATATAAAGAACTTATTTTTATGATGTGTTTGGTTAAAACTTTGTTATGTTTGCAATTATTCGTTGGGATTATGATATTTAGAAGACGTTATGATGAATTTTTGTTAAATATTACGAAGTTGATGTAAAAAATTCTGTTTACGGTTGCAATATATTCGTTGTCATTATGATGATTAGACAGGGTTATGTTAACTTTGTTAAATATTACGATGTTTAATGTAAAATTAACATTGAATGTAGAGATATGTTTGAAAAAGTATGAGTAGGTTACGTTTTGTATGAAGTGTGAGGTACTTTACTGTTGTTAAGTGCGGTAGTTTGTTAATGTTAGTAGTTTATTCGTACGTATGGTGTGATAGGATTGTCGTTGTACATTATATTCCTAGTTAGGTTATGTTACTATGATAATGTAAAAAAAAACTTTGCTACGTTAGCATATACTTCGATGGTTAGTATATAAAAACTTATTTTTTTGTGTTTGTTTAGTCGAAATGATACCGACATATGACATGAATCAATAGATCAAAGATCAATAGATCATGGATGGGGATGGACAGGAAGGTGGTTGAATGGTTTGATTTACTGATTTACTGATTCTACTGCTTTTAAAATCAGTAAACTTATTCAATTTATATTTTTCTATTCCAAGAATCTTATTTTTATGTTCTGTTTGGATAAAGCTTTGTATATTTTACATTTCGTTGGTCTGTATGATAATATAATTAGACAAGGTTATTATAAATTTTTGTTAAATATTAGTGTGTTAATTGTAAAATTAACGTATAATATGCTTAAGAGATCTGCTTGGAAAAAGCATGAATAGGTTAACGTTTTGTATGCAATGTTGGTTACTTTACTAGTGTTAAGTGTGAATTTTTGTTAATGTTAACTGTTTATTAGTGCATAAGTTGTGTTAAGTTTGTCCATTGTACATTATTTTTCTTAGTTCATATGTTGCGCATGTTAGCTTTATTAATGTGAAAACATTGTTATCTTAGCATATATTCGTTGGTATGTATGATAAATAGGTACGGTTATGATAAATGTTTGTTAAATATTACTATGTTAAGGTAAAATACCTATGATAATGTAACCAGGATTACGTTTGAAAAGGTGAATTATGTACTTCTGTATGCCAAATGTTAGTTATTTATGCTGTTCAGCAGCTTTAAAATCAGTAACTATACACTTTAATATGACTATTTTATCAAAGAACTTGTTTTTTGTTTGTATGGTTAAAACTTTGGGTTATTTTTATGTTGTGTTGGATACAACTTTGTTGATGTATTGCAATTATTCGTGGGGATTAATGATATTTAGTTATGGTTATGATGAATTTTTTTTGTTAAATTTTAACTATGTTTAATGTAAAAAAAGTGTTACGGTTAGCGTATATTCGTTGTTCTGTATGAAGTTAGATAAGGATGTGATAAATTTTTGTATAAATATTATTGTGTCAATGTAAAATTAACGGTTAATATGTTAGAGCTGTGCTTGGAAAAAAGGATGAATAGGTTACGTTTTGTATGCATGTTAGTTACTTTACTGTATTGTTAAGTGCGGGACTTTGTTAATGTTAACGAGTTTAATTAGTGGCATAAGCTGTGTTTAAGGTTTGTCGTTGTATCACTATTTTTTAGCTCGGGTTATGCTATGTTAACTTTTACTGATGTGAAAACTTTATTACGTCTTAGCGGTAATTCGTTGATTAGTATGATAATTAGCTAATGTTATATAACTTTTTGTTAAATATTACCATGTTAATGTAAAATTCACATTGTTATGTTAGAGATATGCTTGAGAAAGTATGAGTAGGTTACGATATTGGTTAAAAATGGGGTTTTTTATTGTTTTAGTTTACTCTTACTGTTTTGTTTAGTGAGAAACGTTGTTAACAAAACAGGAATCAATGGTATGCGTAATATTTCGAAAAAGTGGGAGGAGTCTGAGCAAATTCTCGAATTGTATTGATTACTCTAGTGAAACAGGAAATACAGATACATGAAACGATATTGATTGAATGAAAATGTGAAAATTAAAATATAGGATCTGATGTTCATGTTTAACAAAGTTTTACCCCCATGTTCATATTGTATAGCTTTTGAACCGCTTCAGTGGTTGTCAAAATCTCGTTCACACACACGCTACGTTATCATCATTGTTCTACGCTCCTTCATGAATGGTTGAAACACGAAGAATCCCCACTCTACTCTTCAAGCCCTTGTTTATACACACCTATTTTCTTCAGTGGCACCACTTCTTTTCGCTGTGCTCGGTACGATGATCGCCACGCATACCTCCTAGCTTCGTCTGTTGATATCTTCTCACGCATGCTGGTGTAATGTGGGACACTTGTTAATGTTGACAGTTTATTCATAGTAAGTTGTGTTTGGTTTGTCGTTGTCACATTATTTTCTTAGGCTTCAGGGTTATGCTATGTTCAGCTCTACTATACTTGATCAGATCGAAACTCTTATTATGTTAGCGTTCAATTCTTGATCAGCTCATGATCAATTGCCACCAGTCTCTGATCACACACAACATCTTTGTTAAATATCACCACTCGATTAATCTCGCTCACATTAACATTGATTATGATTAGAGATATGCTTGAGAAAGTGTGATAGGTTTACGTTTTTTGTGTGTTAATGTTAGCTACTCCCTATAAACTGTTGTTAAGTGTGAAACTTTGCTTTATTTTATCCGCTTATTGATGTCTTGAGCCATGTTGTTTAGGTTTTTGTTGTTGTCATTATATTCTTCAGACACCGGATGATGTTATGGTTAGTTTTTATCAATGTGAAAACTTTGTTATGTTAGCATATATTCAGTGATCAGTGTTATAAAAACTGTGGTTTATGTTATGTTTTCCAAAATGATACAGATATGTGCCTTGAATCAATAGATCGATAGATTGACAGATCATAGAAGGGTAGGCGACGATGAGGAGACAGTATCGGCTGGATGGGCTTGATTCTACCATCGATCTACACACAGCTTTTTTCGGGTTGTAAAAACACCAAATTTTTTACGTTAATAAAAAATAACAAAGGAAATAAAATTTTTAGTAAACACACACACAGCTCTTCTAACGCACTTCTTAAAATTGAAACATCTAGCCATCCTCAAAGTGTGCGAAAACAAAGTTTTAAAGGAATAAAAGTAGATACAGGTTTGATATATGATGGTAAAGAAACCCATAAATGCTTTAAAATGAAAAAGTTGTTTTAATAAATTTGTTATGCTGACCCTGTGACAACAAGAATCAATAAGGTATTGCAAAATGTTTCGAAAACGAACCAAACAGAATCATAGGTATTTGCGTAATGTTTCGAAAGTGGGAGGAGTTTGAACAATTTTTCGCGATTTGTATTTGATAACTCTAGTGAAACAGGAACCACCATCAGCTTCGTACATGTTCGTTCTGTATGCATTGTTAGTTACTTTAGTGTTGTTAAGTATGAAACTTTGTTAATGTTAGTCATTTATTCGATCATAAGGTATGTTAGGCTTTGTCATTGTGCGTTATATTCCTAGTTCAGGGATATGATATGTTAACTTTATTGATGTGAAAAACTTTGGTACGTCAGCATATATTTGTTGGCGAGTATGTTGTGATAAATTTTTGTTAAATGTTACTATGTTAATGTAAAATAAGTGATATGTTAGAGTATGTTTGAAAAAAAGTGGGAATATGGTACGGTCTGTAAGCAACGTCAGTTACTTTTCTGTTGCCAAGTATGGTATTTTGTTAGGTTTGATGTTATCCATTAATTGCGTTGTATCAGGTTACTGTTATGTTTAGCTTTATTGATGTGAAAAACTTTGTTATGTTAGCTGTTTCTGCTTTAGTGTATGTAAAAATGTAAATTTTTTTTACGTTATAAACATAAAAAGAATAAAATTTTTAGTAAAAACAAAACGTTTTAAAGAAATAAAGTTAAAACTAAAAGTTTTTCTTTAAAAAAAAAAAAAAGTTTTAAAGAAATAAAATTAAAAATAGCTAAAAGTTTTTTAAAACAAAAAAGTTTTAAAGATATAAATGTTAAAAATAAATAAAGTTTTTAAAACAAAAAGAAAAAAAGATGTGAAAGGCAACGGTTCTATATGTTTTGCTAGTAACTTTATCTGTTGTTAAGTATTGAACTTGTTAATGTTACGCTGTTATATTCGTGTTTAAGTGTATGTTAGGTTTTTCGGTTGTGTTATATTCTTGTTCACAGACCTTGCATATGTTAGCTTTGTTAAGCCAAAAACTTTGTTACGTTGGCATATATCTCGTTGATGCAGTATGATATTAGGGTACGGTGATGATAAATATATTACAGTGTTTAAATACGAATTAAGTAATGATATGTTAGAGATATGTTTGAAAACGTATGAATAGGTTACGTTTTTATATGTTTTGCTAGTTACTTAACTGTTGTTAAGTATGGGAACTTTGCTTTAAATGGTAGCGATTTATTCAGGCATAGGGTATGTTCGATTTGATGTTATTTACATTATATTGTTACATCAGGTTATGATATGCTAGCTTTATTTGATGTGAAATCTTTGCTGTGTTAGCGTATTTTTTTGTTGGTCAGTATGATAATTACCCAATGTTGTGATAAATTTTTTAAATGTTACTATGTTCGTGCAAAAATAATAATGATATGTTAGAGACTATGCTTGAAAAAGTGTAAGTAGGTTACGTTTTGTATGACATGTTAGTTACTTTACTGTCTTTAAGTATGGAACTTTGTTAACGAAAACTGTTTATTCCTGTTTAAGATGTGTTAGGTTTTGTCGAAATGTACGTTATATTCGTAGTTCAGATGATGCTTGTTATCTTTATTGATATGAAAACTTTGTTACGTTAGCAATTATTCGTTGGTCTGTATGGAATTTATTCGTGTGTAAGTGATAAGTTTTGTTAAATATTACTATGTTAATGTGAAAATATCCATGATATGTTAGAAAAGGTGTAAGTAGGTTACGTTCTGGGCTCCTTGTTAGTTACTTTAACTGTTGTTAGTATGGAAGTTTTGTTAATGTTAACTGTTTATTCTGTTTAAGATGTGTTAGGTTTGGTGAATGTATACGTTATATTCGTAGTTCAGATGATGCTATGTTTGCTTTATTGATGTGAAAACTTTGTTACGTTAGCATATATTCATTGATCAGTATGATATTTAGACCAGGTTAAAAATAAAGTTTTTTTTTAAATATTAGCTACATTAATGTGAAAATATCCATGATATGTTAGAAAAAGCGTGAGTAGGGTATGTTAGATTGTCGTTGAACATTTTTCCTAAGTTCAGGTGATGCTATGTTTGCTTTATTGATGTGAAAACTTTGTTACGGTTGCATACTTTCATCGATCAGTATAATAATAATCAGACAAGGTTATGAATAAAATTTTTGTTAAATATTACTAGTTAATGTAAAAATCATCCAGGATTGGGGGGTAAGGGGAGGGGAGGGGGGGGGTGTTTGATTTACTGATTTACAGTTTAAGGTATAGTAAAAACCAACACAAATTCTTAAGTTATATAATATGAAAAGCGTAAAATTTTAGTAAAAACAAATTGTTTAAAAAGCGTATAAAACAAAATAAAATGAAAGTTTTGTGCTATAATGTTAAACAAAATATGACATGAATCAATAGATCAAGATGGGGAGGGGGCGTGAGGTGGGGAGGCTGAGGAGGGTGGGGAACCGGAAGGCTCAAGAGGCTCCAGAGGCTCCAGAGGCTCCAGAGGCTTTTGAGGGTGTTTGATTTATATAAAAAACGTAAATTTTTTTGTT
The DNA here is from genome assembly GCA_015478945.1 of Trachelipus rathkii. Taxonomy (NCBI): domain Eukaryota; kingdom Metazoa; phylum Arthropoda; class Malacostraca; order Isopoda; family Trachelipodidae; genus Trachelipus; species Trachelipus rathkii. The sequence goes on from JABUQX010121383.1 coordinate 7,202, forward strand.
ATAAACTTAAAAAGAATAAAATGTTTAATTTTTTTTTTTTATTTTTTAAAAATTTTAAAAATTTTAAATTTTTTTTAAAAAATTTTTTAAATTTTTAAAAAAATTTTTTTTTTTTTTAAAAAAAACTTTTTTTAATTTTTTTTTTAAATTTTTTTTAAATTTTTTTTTTTAATTTTTATTTTTTCTTTTTCTTTTCTGTATCGATGATACATCATAAGAAAGATGTATACCAAGTTTCGTTGTTCTACGCCAATATTTCAGTTTTGTGGGGCTGGTGACCCCCTTTTGGATTTTGTACGGCTATTTAACCCTTATATGATATGAGTACCTTATATGAAGATCGTATACCGAGTTTCATCGTTCTATGTCAATATTTCAAGTTTGGGGTCCCAGAGACCCCCATTTAGGCTGTGTATGGTTATTTAACCCATATATGATGTGAGTACCTTATATGGTAGGTGTATACCGAGTTTCATCGTTCTAGGTCAATATTTCAGATTTGGGGTCCCAGAGACCCCTTTAGGTTGTGTACGGCTATTTAACCCATATATGATGTGAGTACCTTATATGGTATGTGTATACCGAGTTTCATCGTTCTAGGTCAATATTTCAGTTTTGTGGGGCTGGTCCCCGAATTTGGTCAAATCGGTCATTTTAACCCCTGAACGATGATTAAATGATGGGATACATTCGCCCCTTTTAATAAGAAAATACAACCTTAAAAAGGCTGTATATCAAGTTTCGTTGTTCTATATGTAAATATTTCAGATTTTGGGGTGAGTACCCTCTGGGGCACCCACAGTCATTTTACACCCAGGGTCAATCTAAGATACATCCTCAGAAGGTTGTATACCGAGTTTTCATCATTCTATGGTCAATATTTCAGTTTTGTGGGGGCTGGTCCCGACATTTGGTCAAATCGGTCTTTTACCCTGGATACACTCAGCTAAGATTACAACCAAAAGGGCTGTATATATCAAGTTTCGTTGTTCTATGTCAATATTTCAGTTTTGTGGGGCTGGGTCCCCGAATTTTTTGTCATTCGGCTCATTTTAACCTCCGGATACATCTAAGTACAACCTAAAAAGCTTGTATATCAAGTTTTCGTCGTTCTATGTCATATTTCAGATTTTTGGGGTGAGTACCCCGTCTTGGGGGCACCCTCAGTCATTTTACACCCAGGGTCATCTAAGAATACATCCTCAGAAGGTTGAATACCGAGTTTCATCACTCTACGTCAAATATTTCAGATTTGGTGGGGCTGGTCCCTGAATTTGGTCAAATCGTCATTTTACCCCCGGATACATCTAAGATACAACCTAAAAGGCTGTATATCAAGTTTCGTTTTTCTATGTCAATATTTCAGATTTTTGGGGTGGAGTACCCCGTCTGGGGCACCAACAGTCATTTTACACCCGGGGTCATCTAAGATTACATCCTCAGAAGGTTGGGTTTTTTTTTTCATACCGATTCATCACTCTAGGTCAATATTTCAGATTTGGTGGCGGGCTCCTGGTCCGAATTTGGTCAAATTGGTCATTTTACCCCGGATACACCTAAGATACAACCTAAAAAGGTTGTATATGCACAGTTTCAGGCTTTCTACATCAATATTTAATGTTTGGGGTGGGATCCCTTCTGGGGGATCCTAGACCCTATACGGTTTATAACATCATATTCGGAACTCTACGACCCCGATCAACCTTATAAGGACACAACATTGTTTTATACGTTCTGTTTATTTACCTAACCCTGTAGATATATATGAATTCAGAAACGTGCGAAGAAGAAACCACGGTGGAAATAATAATAATAATAATAATAATAATAATAATAATAATAATAATAATAATATAATATAATAAATACATAATAAATAATAAACTTCAGAATAAAATCACTACTCGCAGACCCGGAGTCGGAGCCGGAGTCGGAGTCGGAGTCGGAGTTGGAGTCGGAGCCGAGTCGGAGTCAGAGTCGGATTCAAGAGTTTTTTGGAGCGCACAGTCACCGCCCCAACTGATCGATTGCGCTTGGCCAGCACACCGTGATCATCAATTCTTCGCTTAAAATAAATAAATAACTAAATATACAAACAAATCACAAACAATATTATTAGACGAAAAACAAAGCAAACACAGAACAAAAACCTCCGGTTTTTGTCCTGTTTGTCGAATTGATAGCCCTTCGGGCTATCCCAATTTCCTCCCCCCTAAGCCCTAACTATATCTCTATTCATCTTTATATAGGAAAAAAGTGGCCTTTTGGACTGGCCCGTACTACCTTTTCTGTAAACCTGGTAATACTCTCTTCTTATTTTCTTTCATATTAGACTTTAAATAAAATAAACATAATGTACAGATCCTGAAAAATTTTTAAATTGACTTTGAAGAGATTCATTATAGTTCTAGCACTCACATTCATACAACTATGAATTTTGACCACACAGCGCACCGCGTCATTTTGCTTTCCTTAATGAATTTCTGGAACATTTTCGATTTTCCTTTTCTAATTTCATTTTTTAGAAGCAAGATTTCTCATTCTCTAAAACAACGACCTCCCTGTTTGAACCAAAAACTCGGGATTTTGAGCACATATAGACAAGTCACACAAATAAAAACTTTTATTTTATTACTGTCTCTATTTTCAATTTTAGCTAACTGAGATGATAACGTTTGTGGCATCGAAATTTTCTGTTCTTGCTTTTCAAATTTTAAATCTCAATAAGTTAATATGTCTTGTTTATTTATCCCATAACGTTAATGACTATTCTAAATTCATCGACTATCTAATCTCCAA
>JABUQX010121383.1:27500-37823 GCA_015478945.1 Trachelipus rathkii
TAAAACAAATTTAAATCAAAAAATTTTGGGTAAATTGATTACATTTATATATGAGAGAGGTTTGGCACCACTGTTTTAGTATTTTTACATTGGGACGAAGATATATATATATATAATATATATATATATATATATATATAATATTATATATATATATATATATATATATATATATATATATATATTATATATATATATTATATATATATATATATAATTATATATATATATATATTATTATATATATATTATATAATATAATAAATGAAATTAAATATATTTAACAGGTATAAGAACATATATCACTGTATAATATATATATTATATATATAATATATTATATATATATAGTATATATATAGTATATATATATATATATATATATATATATATATATATATAATATGATATATATAATATATATATATATATATATATATATATTTATAATAAAAAACGATCATCAGAAAAAAAAATAGCAATATTTCGTAAGAATGTTTATTTTAAATAATTACCAATTTATATTTTGATACAGCATTTTGGCAGGCGCTTTTTTAGTCCTCTTACATAGCGGGGAAAGAAACGATTATCAGAAAAAAATATTAATATTCAGTCATAACTCCTCTAATCTCAACTATTACCCATAACTTGCTACTTGAAATCAAGACAACAAGATGATTTTGCCTTCTTTGAAAACGAAGTTTTTGTACAATAGACGACCTTTAAACGCCTCGCCACAGATTTAAAGTTTACACAAGCTCTTGTAATATTCCAAATAAAATATTAAAAATTAACCTTGACATATCTTCCTACAATAACTTAGAAACTACTCAACGAAGAATCTTAAGTCATCTTATTATAACATTAATATTTGACAAGGTTATTTTGAAATAAACGTTTGGTGTCCTTTAAAAGTAATTACTCGTATTGCTTATATTATTTTATTCTAAGCAGATATAAAATATATCTTTATCTTTTCAAATAGTATTAGTTAAATATATTTATTATTAAAGAAAAGCTGCGACTGATTTGAAGTTACCCATTACAGTAAAAGTAGATTCCTTTTCTCATTTTTAATTTCTTTTATCGATTGAAAAATAATTTAATAGTAATAAACACTACTTTTTTTTGTATCAATATATGAATTATTATTATTTTTGAATATGGTTTTTTTTTCAGTTCAATTCCTTCATTTTTTATATTCTTTGCAACGACTTTGACTTTTATTTTTATCTAAGTAGAAACCAAACTTATGGATTTTTGAAGAAAGTGAGGTCACCTAACCCCGCCCCCAAAATTGGGGTTGGGCTCTGCGCGTCTCCAATGGGTGTTGGGTCTTCAATTTTCAGAATGCAATTTTCTGCTAAGATATTTTATGTACCAAGTTTTCATGAAATTCTGTGTGATTCGGGTGCAATTTTTTATTCATTGCATGATTTATCTGCGAATGCGTCCCAGACAAAAATTTTCAACATGCTTCGCAACTCCCATGAAAGTTTAAATTTCGTAAATTTACGGGATTCGAGAATCATCAAGATTCCCGGTTTTGGTTTTTCAATAAATAATCTGCCAAGGAAAGGCCCACAAACTGTATCTGAAGCAAGCAATCACCATCTCATCTGTCCAGCTTTGATGTAGAAAGGTAAGTAAATTATTCTACCCTTGTCATTTAATGACTCGTTAATGATATTCGTTAAATCTGCAGTCATGTTTTCCTTTGAAAACTATGCCACTTTTTAGAATGATCTTGCTTTATCCTAATATCTCATAAATAAAAAATAAATTAGGAAACAAGGAAGATACATGTATCCCCTCTACTACTTATGTAAGAAACTCATTAAGTTTGGATTACCACAAACCACTATTTCCCTTCATTGAAAAACTTCAAAACCTTATTGGTACCTTGATATTCTTTATGCTTTATTGAGAGAGCAAATAAGAAGGGTTGAATAATGTTAACACTGCACATTTCAACACAAGTTCAGTTTCCAGTAGAGCTGTCTATGAAAAGCAGCTAAAATTCTCTGTTAGATTTTCCGGTTGCTCCATTTAGAGAAGATATCCATGGATGTCATTTCAGTATGCAGATTCTTCATCTGGATAAATTATTGAAAAAGTCCTTCCTCTCAGATCCGATAAGATGATACTGCAACTGTTTGCAGCAGATATCGCTCGGTTTTTAATACAGTTGCTTAAAAAGGTAAAATACTCGCTTTGACAGACTAAAGTCTAAAGACCTGATAACGGAGTAATATTTGAGAGAATTTCTCAGAAGTTGAAAAGCATAATAAGTATTGTAAGTTACAAAAAAGTTTAGAATGTTTGGTTTATCTTCTAGCCGATCAGGAATGAGAGTATGGAGCTTCAATATCTTTTGAAGTTTACCAGTTATATCTTCAGAACCAGAAGAAATCCCTTGGGACTGGTGAATCTAGATATCAAAAATAAATTTTTATAAAGTAGAAGACGAGAAACATCTTCTATTTTGGAATTAGATAGTCGATAATTTAGAATAGTCATTAACGTTATGGGATAAATAAACAAGACACTTATTAACTTATTGAGATTTAAAAATTTGAAGAAAAGCAAAGACCAGAAAATTTCGATGCCACAAACGTTTATCATCTCCAGTTAGCTAAAGTGAAAATAGAACAGTAATAAAATGAAAAGTTTTTATTTGTACTGTCGTAGTGCTGCCATACCCGGTTTTGGTTCAAAACAGGAGGTCGGTTTTAGAGAATGAGAAATCACTTCTAAAATGGAAATTAGAAGAAAATCGAAAATGTTCAGAAATTATTAAAGGAAAGCAAACTGAGCTTGCTGCGTGAAAATTCATAGTTCTACCTATTTGAATTGTAAACTATAATGAATCTTTTCCGTCAATTTAACAAATTTTCAGGATCTGTACTAATTTTACGTATTTTAAATCCCCAATATCAAAGAAGCAAGTGATTTATTCCAGTTACAGAAAGTAGTTACAGGGGCCAGTCAAAGGCCACTTTTTCTATATAAATGAATAGAGATATATTAGGCTTAGGGGGAGAATTGATACCGAAGGTTTTGTCTATGTTTGTTTGTTTTTGTCTATGTTTGTTTGTGTTTGTTTGTATTATTTTTATTTTTATTATTAAGTCGAAGAAATTATGATCACGGAGTGATCATAATTTCGAGTTGTGTGGTGCTCCAAAAACTCTGAGATGACTCACAACCGACTCCGGCCGACTCCGACTCCGACTCCGACTCCGACTCCGGCTCCGACTCCGGCTCCGACTCCGGCTCAGCTTCTGAAGTTTATTATTATTATTATTATTATTATTATTATTATTATTATTATTATTATTATTATTATTATTATTATTATTATTATTATTATTTTTTTTCTTCTTCTATTCAGTGTGATATATATCTACATGGGTTAGGTAATAAACAGACGTATAACAACAATGTTGGTGTCCTTATAAGGGTTATCGGGGTCGTAGAGTTCGAATATGATGGTTATAAGACCGTATAGGGTGTCTAGGATCCCCCAGAAGGGATCCCACCCCAAACATTAAATATTGATGTAGAAAGCTGAAACTTGATATACAACCTTTTTAGGTTGTATCTTAGATGTATCCGGGGTAAAATGACCGATTTGACCAAATTCGGGGACCAGCCCCACCAAATCTGAAATATTGACCTAGAGTGATGAAACTCGGTATACAACCTTCTGAGGATGTATCTTAGATGCCCCCGGGTGTAAAATGACTGTGGGTGCCCCAGACGGGGTACTGCAAATCTGAAAATAATGACATAGAGCAACGGCTTGATGTACGGCCTTTTTAGGTTGTATCTTAGATAACATCCGGGAATGCAAAAATGACCGGTGATGGAATTCGAGGGGACCAGCCCGCAAAATCTTGAATATTGACCTAGGTGATGAAGCTCGGTATCACAACCTTCTGAGGGATGTATCTTAGATGACCCTGGGTGTAAAATGACGTGGGTGCCCCAGACGGGGTACTCACCCCAAAAATCTGAAATATATTGACATAGAACGACGAAACTTGATATACAGCCTTTAGGTTGTGTTTATCTTAAGATGTATCGAAATTAAAATGACCGAATTGACCAAATTCGGGGACCAATACAAAACTGAAATATTGACCGCTAGAACAACGGGACTTGATATACAAAAACACTTTTAGGGTGTATCTTAGATGTATCCAGGGTAAAATGACCGATTTGACCAAATTCGGGGACCAGCCCCCAAATCTGAAATATTGACATAGAATGATGAAACTCGGTATACAACCTTCTGAGGATGTATCTTAGATGACCCCGGGTGTAAAAATGACTGTGGGTGCCCCAGACGGGGTACTCACCCCAAAATCTGAAATATTGACATAGAACGATGAAACTCAGTATATACCTTTCATATAAGGTACCCATATCGTATATGGGTTAAATAGCCGTACACATCCCAAAGGGGGGTCACCAACCCCACAAAACTGAAATATTGACGTAGAACAACGAAACTTGGTATACATCTTTCTTATGATGTATCCTCGATACAGAAAAAAAAAAACATCCTAAATGGGGGTCTCTGGGACCCCAAACCTGAAATATTGACCTAGAACGATGAAACTCGGTATACACCTACCATATAAGGTACTCACATCATATATGGGTTAAATAACCGTACACAGCCTAAATGGGGTCTCTGGGACCCCAAACCTGAAATATTGACCTAGAACGATGAAACTCGGTATATACCTTTCATATAAGGTACCCATATCATATATGGGTTAAATATCCGTTCACATCCCAAAGGGGGGTCACCAGCCCCACAAAACTGAAATATTGGCGTAGAACAACGAAACTTGGTATACATCTTTCTTATGATGTATCATCGATACAGAAAAGAAAAAAAAAAAGAAAAAAAATAAAAAATTTAAAAAAAAATTTAAAAAATTAAAAAAAATTTTTTTTTTAAAATAAAAATTTTTTTTTTAAAAAAAAATTTTTAAAAAATTTAAAAAATTTAAAAAAAATTTAAAAAAAAAAACAAAATTAAACATTTTTTTATTCTTTTTAAGTTTATAACTTAAAAAATTTACGTTTTTTATATAAATCAAACACCCTCAAAAGCCTCTGGAGCCTCTGGAGCCTCTGGAGCCTCTTGAGCCTCCAGATCCCCATCCTCCTCAGCCTCCCCCACCTCACGCCCCTCTCCATCTATGATCTATTGATTCATGTCATATTTTGTATAACATAACACAAAACTTTCATTTATTTTGTTTTATACGCTTTAAACAATTTGTTTTTACTAAAATTTTACGCTTTTCATATATATAACTTAAGAAATTTGTGTTTTTACATACCCTAAACCTGTAAATCAGTAAATCAAACCACCCACCCCTCCCCTCCCTACCCCAATCCTGGATATTTTTACATTAACATAGTAATATTTAACAAAATTTTATCATAACCTTGTCTGATTATTATACTGATCGATGAATATAAGCTAACGTAACAAAGTTTTCACATCAATAAAGCAAACATAGCATCACCTGAACTAGGAATATAATGTTCAACGACAAATCTAACATACCCTACTCACACTTTTTCTAACATATCATGGATATTTTCACATTAACATAGTAATATTTAACAAAACTTTATCATAACCTTGTCTAAATATCATACTGATCAATGAATATATGCTAACGTAACAAAGTTTTCACATCAATAAAGCAAACATAGCATCATCTGAACTACGAATATAACGTACATTCACAAACCTAACACATCTTAAACAGGAATAAACAGTTAACATTAACAAACTTCCATACTTAACAACAGTAAAGTAACTAACATTGAGCGCAGAACGTAACCTACTTACACTTTTTCTAACATATCATGGATATTTTCACATTAACATAGTAATATTTAACAAAACTTTATCATAACCTTGTCTAAATATCATACTGAGCAATGAATATATGCTAACGTAACAAAGTTTTCATATCAATAAAGCAAACATAGCATCATCTGAACTACGAATATAACGTACATTCACAAACCTAACACATCTTAAACAGGAATAAACAGTTAACATTAACAAACTTCCATACTTAACAACAGTAAAGTAACTAACATTGCATACAATACGTAACTTATTCACACTTTTTCAAACATATCTCTAACATATCATTATTATTTTTGCACGAACATAGTAACATTTAACAAAAATTTTTCACAATCTTGTGTAATTATCATACTGACCAACGAAAATACGCTAACACAGCAAAGATTTCACATCAATAAAGCTAGCATATCATAACCTGATGTAACAATATAATGTATAACATCAAATCGAACATACCCTATGCCTGAATAAATCGCTAACATTAGCAAAGTTCCATACTTAACAACAGTAAAGTAACTAGCGTTGCATACAAAAACGTAACCTATTCATACGTTTTCAAACATATCTCTAACATATCATTACTATTTTCGTATTAACACTGTAATATTTATCATCACCGTACCTAATTATCATACTGATCAACGAATATATGCCAACGTAACAAAGTTTTTGGCTTAACAAAGCTAACATATCATAGTCTGAACCAAGAATATAACACACACCGAAAAACCTAACATACCTTAAACACGAATAAACAGCTAACATTAACAAAGTTCAATACTTAACAACAGTAAAGTTACTAGCAAAACATATAGAACGTTGCCTTTCACATCTTTTTTTCTTTTTGTTTTAAAAACTTTTATTTATTTTTAACATTATTTCTTTAAAACTTTTTGTTTTAAAAAACTTTTAGCTATTTTTAATTTTATTTCTTTAAAACTTTAAAGAAAAACTTTTATTTTAACTTTATTTCTTTAAAACGTTTTGTTTTTACTAAAAATTTTATTCTTTTTATGTTTATAACGTAAAAAATTTACATTTTTACATAAACTAAAACAGTAAAACAGTAAATAACAAAGTTTTCACATCAATAAAGCTAACATAACATAACCTGATACAAGAATATAATGTATAACATCAAACCTAACAAAATACCATACTTGGCAACAGGAAAGTAACTGACGTTGCTTACAGACCGTACCATATTCACACTTTTTTCAAACATATCTCTAACATATCACTGTTATTTTACATTAACATAGTAACATTTAACAAAAATTTATCACAACATACTCGCCAACAAATATATGCTGACGTACCAAAGTTTTTCACATCAATAAAGTTAACATATCATATCCTGAACTAGGAATATAACGCACAATGACAAAACCTAACATACCTTATGATCGAATAAATGACTAACATTAACAAAGTTTCATACTTAACAACACTAAAGTAACTAACAATGCATACAGAACGAACATGTACGAAGCTGATGTGGTTCCTGTTTCACTAGAGTTATCAAATACAAGTCGAGAAATTGTTCAAACTCCTCCCACTTTTCGAAACATTACGCAATACCTATGATTCTTGTTTGGTTCGTTTTCGAAACATTACGCAATACTTATGATTCTTGTTTGACACAGGGTCAACATAACAAATTTATTAAAAACATTTTATGTTTTTGCTAATGTCTTTATGTTTTATAACAACTCTAAAAACTTTTATTTTTAATTTTATTCCTTTAAAACTTTTTGTTTTTTTTTTTATAAAAAAACTTAATTTTTAATTTTATTTCGTTAAAACTTTTTGTTTTTACTAAAAATTTTATTCTTTTTATTTTTATAACGTAAAAAATTTGTGTTTTTACATACCCAAAAGCTGTAAATCAGTAAATCAACCCATCCACCATACTCTCCTCATCGTCTCCTACCCTTCCATGATCTATCAATCTATCGATCTATTGATTCAAGTCACATTTCGTGTATCATTTTGGATAAACATAACATAAAACAAGTTCTTTATACACTGATCAACGAATATATGCTAACATAACAAAGTTTTCACATTGATAAAACTAACATAGCATCATCCGGTCTAAGAATATAATGTACAACAACAAACCTAACACATCTCAAACATCAATAAGCGGATAAAATAAACAAAGTTTCACACTTAACAACAGTAAAGTAGCTAACATAACACACAAAAACGTAACCTATTCACACTTTCTCAAGCATATCTCTAACATAACAATGTTAATTTTACATTAACATGGTGATATTTAACAAATATTTTATCATAACATTGGCTAATTATCATACTGATCAATGAATATACGCTAACATAATAAAGTTTTCACATCAATAAAGCTAACATAGCATAACCCGAGCTAAGAAAATAATGTACAACGACAAACCTAACACAACTTACCTATGAATAAACTGTCAACATTAACAAAGTTCCACACTTAACACCAGCATCGTAAAGATATCAACAACAAGCGTAGAGATGCGTGGCGATGTCATCGTACCAGCACAGCGAAAAATGTCCTACTGAAGAAAATAGTGTATAAACAATCCTTAAAGGTAATGGGATTCTTTCTTTCAACCATTCATAAGAGCGTAAACAAGGATATAACACACGAACGAACCATAACGGTTCAAAAGTCTATACAATATGACATGTAAAACTTTGTTTAAACATGAAATCAGATCATATATTTATATTTTCACATCTATGACTTACGAGCAATTCGTTTCATGTATCTGTATTTCCTGTTTCACTAGAGTTATCAGATACAATTCGAGAATTTGCTCAGACTCCTCCCACTTTTCGAAACATTACGCAATACCTTTGATTCTTGTTTTGTTAACAACGTTTCTCACTTAACAACAGTAGAGTAACTAACATAACATACAATATCGTAACCTACTCATACTTTCTCAAGCATACCTCTAACATAACAATGTTAATTTTACATTAACATGGTAATATTTAACAAAAGGTTATCATAACATTGGCTAATTATCATACTAATCAACGAATATACGCTAACGTAATAAAGTTTTCACATCAATAAAGCTAACATAGCATAACCCGAGCTAAGAAAATAGTGTACAACGACAAACCTAACACAGCTTACGCACTAATAAACTGTTAACATTGGCACAAAGTCCGCACTTAACATAAATAAGTAACTCTCAATGAACTAAAAAGCTTAACCTATTCATCCTTTTTTCCAAGCACATCTCTAACATATTAACGTTAATTTTACATTGACACAGTAATATTTAACAAAAATTTATCACATCCTTATCTAACTATCATACAGAACAACGAATATACGCTAACGTAACACTTTTTTACATTAAACATAGTAAAATTTAACAAAAAAAATTCATCATAACCATAACTAAATATCATAATCCCCACGAATAATTGCAAACATAACAAAGTTTTATCCAAACACAACATAAAAAATAACAAAGTTTTAACCATACATAACATAAAAACAAGTTCTTTGAATAAAATATCATAATAAAGTGTAATAGTTTACTGATTTTAAAGCTGCTAACAGCAGTAAAGTAACTAACATTGCATACAGAACGTAACATATTCACGCTTTTTCAAACGTATCTGTAACATATCATAGGTATTTTTACCTTAACATAGTAATATTTAACAAACATTTATCATAACCGTACCTATTTATCATACATACCTACGAATATAAGCTAACATAACAATGTTTTCACATTAATAAAGCTAACATGGCAACATATGAACTAAGAAAATAATGTACAATGACAAACTTAACACAACTTACGCACTAATAAACAGTTAACATTAACAAAATTCCACACTTAACACTAGTAAAGTAACCAACATTGCATACAAAACGTAACCTATTCATGCTTTTTCCAAGCATATCTCTAACATATTAACGTTAATTTTACATTAACACACTAATATTTAACAAAAATTTATAATAACCTTGTCTAATTATCATACAGACCAACGAATAACTGTAAACATAACAAAGCTTTATCCAAACATAACATAAAAATAAGTTCTTTGAATAAAATATCATAGTAAATTGTAATAGTTTACTGATTTTAAAGCAGTAAATCAGTAAATCAGTAAATCAAACCATCAACCCCTCCCCGCCCCTCCCACCATGAACCTTTGATCTATTGATCTATTGATTCATGTCATATGTCGAGTATCATTTCGACTAAACATAACACAAAAAAATAATTTTTTATATACTAACCATCGAATATATGCTAACGTAGCAAAGTTTTTTACATTAATAAAGCAAACGCCTGAACTAGGAATATTATATTGCAACGACAATCTATCACACCATACGGCACGAATAAACTACTAACGATGCAACAAACTACCGC
>JABUQX010121385.1:0-5000 GCA_015478945.1 Trachelipus rathkii
GATTTTATTATGTATTATTTGTGATTAGTTATTATAATTATTATTATTATTATTATATTATTATTATTTATTATTATCTATTAATTATTATTATTATCTTATTAATTATTATTATTATTATTGAATTAATTATATATTATTATTATTTTTATTATTATTTTATCGATTATTTTATTAGTATTAATTATTATTATTTATTATTATTATAATATTATATCATTATTATTATTTATTATTTTATATTATTTTATGATTATTATTATATTATTATAATTAAGTCATATTATGATTATGTATTATTCATATTTGTATTATTATTATTATCCTATTAATAATAGTATAGGAGTAGTAGTTGTAATAATAATAATTATTATTATTATTTTATTTTTTATTTTATTTTTATATTATTATGCATTATTATGATTATTATTATTATTTTAATCATTATTATGATTATTATTCTTTTATTATTGATTATTTTATTGATTTATTATTATTGATTTTATTCTTCCATTTTTACATGTATTTTATTATTATATTATATATATTAATGTTTATTAATTATTATTTATTATCATTATTATAATTATTATTATTATTATTATTATTATTATTATTATTTATATTATTTATTTTTATTATTATTTTAGTTATATTTTATATTATTATTATGATTATTCTGTAATATATATTTTTTTTATTATTATTATTGAATCTTATTCTTCATATGATTTTATTTTTACATGCTTTATTATTACTCCTATTAATTAATTACTAGGATTACTTTCCTTTTATTTATTTAAATTATTAAATTATTTAATTTACCATTAATATTTAGTATCATTAGATTTTTTTACGATTTAGCATTTTTCTGATTTTTTTTTATATTATTATTTACTATTATTATTATTTTATTATTATTATATTATTATTATTATTATGTTATTATTTATTATTAATTATTTATTATTTATTTTATTATTATTTTATATTTTATTGATTATTATCATTATTATTAATTATTTGATTATTATTTATTATCTTATTATTATTATTAATATTATTATTAATTATTATTATTATTATTAATTATTATTATTATTATATTATTGATTATATTATTATTATTAATTGATTTTATTATTAATAATCTTATATTTATTATTATTATATGATTATTAATTGATACTATATTATTGATTATTATTATGATATATTATTATTTTTATTATTTATTTAATATTAATTATTGTTATTATTATTATTAATTTTATTATTATTATTATTATTTATTATTATTATTATTATTCTTATTATTATATGTTTATTATATTGATTCATTATATTATTATTATTATTATGATTATATATATTATTTATTATGTATTATTATTAGTTATTATTATTATATTATTATTTTATTATTATTTGATTACTTATTCTTATTATTAGTATATGTATTATTATTATTATTATTATTAAGATTTATTATTATTAATATTATATTATTATTGTCTAGTACTTATTAACTATTATTATTATTATTATTATATTATATTATTATTATTATTATTATTTCTTATTATTATTAATTGATTATCATTATTTATTTATTATTATTATTATTCTTATATTATTATTATTATTATTTATTATTGATTAGTTATTATTTTATTTATTATTATTATTATTGATACTGTCTTTATTATTATTATTCAATATCATATGTGTTGATTGAAGGTCAACACTTCCCATAGCCTCTCTTTTAGTAGTATTATTATTGATGACTAAGATGTGTGAGAGAGTCTCAGGAAAATTAATATCGTCTCCGATAAATTGCTCGATACTATCAGCACAATATTCCCTAGTATTATTCATCCTATCTCTATAATAAGGAAGGTATACAGTATCAGCACCTAAGCTGTTGTGAATATTAGAGACAGCATATCTGTTCTATAGGTACTATCTACGTTGTAGAGTTTCCGTAACCATCGTCACATCTACGGAATCATAAACCCATATTCAATACACAGATTGATCTTTCGTACTTGTTTTACGGCTACTACATGAAGAATTTTACAGGTAGATTTATTTAAGACAAAGCTTGTTATAGTAAAAGTTAATATCCTCCAAATTTGTCCCCTATTTCGTAAACACCCTGTACATAATTATTATAGATAATATATATTAATTATATTATATATATAGATATTTTTATATATATAATATATATCATTATTTTTGACTAAGCCAATTATTATATAGTTAATATAAGTATAATATATATTTATATTATATGATTAGATATACTGAAATAGGAAATAAAATATTCTCAATTGTTTTTAGAAATTGTTATATTTTGAGCATAAATAGAATAATAAAGAATAAGGAAACTTGCTTCAGTAAAACAATTAAATTACTCAAAAATAAAGAAGGCAAATTTCAGAAAATTGAAAATCTTAATTTTATGGCAATTTCAATTAATAGAAAACAAATATTTCGTAAATTTACTTTAATACAGTTGCTCACCATCCTAACATAACTTACACGCAGACTCCCCTAGCTATAAGAGGAGACTCCCTTGCTGCCTACATTAATCCTGTACTCTTATCTACATTTGACTTAAACACTCCTTTTATTTACACCTGCCAACCTCTAGCTAAATCGACTCAAACTCTCCAGAATTCGCCAGACAAAATACCAAAATCATCCGCAATATCTAAGGTAATGTGACTCAGTCTCTTCCATTATCTCATTCTAGGACACTTCCCTGCAACGTACTTTTAATTTTTTCATAGCCCATCATATTACAAATTAAATAACCAAGGAGAGATAGCACATCCCTCTCTTACGCAGCTATTAATATTAAACTAAAGACTTTCAATTCCATCTTTTCTTACACACGTTTGACTATCGTCATACATACTGTTTAATTCCATTCAGAAGCCTACACTAACAGCCACGAAGCCTTTCTATGATGCATTCTATTATATGCCTGTTGCAAGCCCATAATACTTAAATACAATTTCTTCTTCTGCTTTTTCATTTTCTCAATCATTTCTTTGAATGATAAAATTTTATCTTCACATCCTCTACCACTTCTAAATCCACCTTATTCTTCACCAATCAGTCCTCTGTCTTTCGATATACCCTTTCAACCAAAACACTAGCATATATCTTTGCTGCAATACTCAATAAACTAATTCCCCTAGTAAACAGTCCCTTACAATAGTGGTACTTATTTACTGCTCTCTCGGAATCCCTTCGGAACTATACTTTTTACATAAATTGCTAAACAACTTCAAAATCCATTCAATCACCATCTAGCCTCCAATACTGTAATCATTTCACGCAGTAATTTCATCTATACTGCAGATTCTTTCCATACTTCCAATTGTTCCATCTGTCCTATTAATACTATTACTATCCAAAAATATTTTTCAATCTTGGCAGCACAAGTCAACACACTAATTCCCCATCAACTCTCAATACTGCCAGTAGGAAATCATCATACACTATTCATTGTTCTACGCAGATTACCAATATTATCATTCATAATCTTTGGCGCTTCCTTCCAAAAGAGGTTCCTATTCATTTTAAGTCCTCATTCATCCTCCATCCAAACTGTCATTACCTAATTTTTCTTCTACTATGCACTTTTTAGTCTCCTTTTTTAATTCCATATTGATAAATTTTCAACTTTCTTACTCAGACACGACCTTTTTTTTATTTGTTACCGTTGTTGCATTCACTCTTCTTCATCACTCGATTGTTACATTCTTGACTGTCCTGACTCAGCACATCCACTTCGCGTTTACCTGTAAAGTACTGTATATTATATATAAGACGTATTATAGTATATATTATATATATATCTTATTAATTATATATAGTATATATATATAAAATATATATAATATATATTTATATATATAATATATATAGGTAGATAATATATATATTTTTATATATATATATATATATATATATGATATTAGTATATATATTAATATTATTATATATATTTATATATATATATATTATATATATATATATATGTAATAATATCTTTATAAATATATATATATATTAGTATATACTACATATATATATATATATATATCAAGATATATATATATATATAGTAATATATATATTATATATATATAATATATGTATATATTATATAATATATTATATATGAATATATTATTGATGTATATATATATATATATAGTTAATAGTATATAATATTAATATCTATATATATAAGTATATTTATATATTAATTAGGGTCAAAAATTTTGGTTTGGGGTTAGGCATTGCACATTATAATTACGAAGAACTGGAAATTACATTTGGTTTGGGCCTTTTTTGGTTATCAGCTACTTCAAATCGTGATAAGTTTTCAGCGACGTTTCATGTAAAATTAGCGCAACTGTTTCTCAAGGAAGTTTTCTTATATTATTTCTGTCTGTACTCTGCTAAAGGTTAGGAACATACTTATTTTCTTTAATACCGACTCCTAAAGTTTTTAATTAGCAATACCATTTGCGCAGCTGAGTTAATCATTAATTTTTATTAATATCATACAAAAATATGTATTTTGTTTTTCTTTTTCGCAGCACGAGTATAATTTTTTCCAATTGCAAATCTAAATTCGAAACCATGCTGTAAATGTGAAGACAAGGTCGGAACTTCAATCACATGAAATGGTCGAGAAGTGCTGCTTCTTGAACTCCAAACTCTAGTGATCGTGTTCTATGAGTTGGGCTTCTGCTAAGAGGCAGAGTGGAGAAAATGTGCAGAAATTACCGCACCTCTTGCAAAAAGGATATTTGTCAGTGTTTGAATTGGGAGCAGCAAATTAGTTTATTTTGTGGTGCAAATTTAAATTGAGAGCCAGTCCCTGAAGAAGTTTTGCTTCGTGTTCGTAGAAGAAAACTGGGAAATAGACCAAAAACATTATCACTTAACAGAGGAATACTTGGAATTGAAAG
>JABUQX010121385.1:12500-15000 GCA_015478945.1 Trachelipus rathkii
AAGTGTAAAATGAAACCAATATTGGTATGTTAAATGAATGTATGCTTACTTAATTAATTAACACAGCACCGCACATGCTCCGGCTCTGGCACCTGCGCAGTGCTCCATCATAGGGTAATTATTTAGTATTGGTAACTCCAGTTCACGTACATAGTATATTAAAATTATAAACATTTCATTTACAAAAATGGTTTTAAAAAATTATTTGAAGTTTTTTTTACGGATTTTCGTTTATTTTATTCATATATTTTAATAAAAAACATTAATAGTAACGCTCTGAAAATCATAACAATTCGGCTTTTTTCCGCTCGTGTAGGGATGAGAAATCACTGTTGAAATGCGTTTCAGATTATCGATACATCGATATCGATATCGATATTATTTTTTATAATCGATTTTTTCTCTAATTTCGAGGAATCGATATTATAGAGAAAGTGTACGTAAATAATTTCAAATAAAATAAAAAATTAGTAAACAAATATTTGTATGTAATATAGGCCTACAATAAAAAAATAAATTACAATTTAATATCACAGAAATATATATATATATATATATATATATATATATATATAATAATATTATATATATATATATATATATATATATATATATATATATATATATATATATATATATATATATATATATATATATATATATATATATATATATATTTACCGTAAAATTTATTTTGTTGGATATAATTTACTGATCGCTGTCCATAAGTTGTGGATTCTCTTTTTGTTTATGCTCGGGAAATTGTTCTTTAAAAAGAAATTCGGCTATATGGCTATGTAAATGTGGTAAGCTTTGATTGCCATATCTCAAGAATGCCGGATTCACTCTCTCCCCGCCAAAACCGCTCGATTTGTTGAGTTTTCACCCAGTATCAGGATCGACAAAATTTATTGAATGGTTCACTGTAATGTTTAAAAACCTTCTTGATGTTAGACAGTCATAAGCTTTCCAACAATCACTAACGATTGCTGTGCCAGGAGCAACATATTCTTTATTAGAGGAAGTAAGTTTGCGGTTACGATTAGCAACTGGCACAATAAATGTATTCTGTTTTCATGTTCGATGCCGCTAAAGATCCAGCTGCTCTTAATCTCTTTCCTTTATTGTACTTCTGTTTCTTCCTATTTTTGCCTCGTCAATTCGGACTGTTTTTCCCACCCCACCCATACGTTTAGAATTAATATGGGCCAAAATGGAAGCAAACCTCTCTTAGATAGTTTTTCGTTCAATCAACGACACTGCTAGATGAGATATCTAGTTCTGTTCAATAAAATACTGACGTAATGCCCAATAAGCAACAAATTTTACATATTTTAACAACTTGAACTTTATGATTCCTCAAAAATGTTCCTTTGAATTTAGAAACGGAGTAACCAAGTAACCAATTTTCTTTATTTTCTCTTTCGACTATTTTTCTCTTTGCAAACAAAACATTTTTTTTTTCGTTAAACCAACATAGGTTGTTACATTTTTCACAGACCTTTTTTCACATAGCACTTTTTATGTTTGTACAAGAAATTGAATAAGTTTTACCATTCACACACAAAACCAGAAAAGAATTCAAAGTTTGCTCAATACGAATTGCAGACACCAGATCTTCATCAACACCACAACCAGATCGAAGCCATGCTATTCGAGATTACCAGACATTAAAACGATAATTTTGAGGGAATAAATTGTAGTTAATTATTTTTCTTCTTTATTGCGTAAGGTAACAATTTTTTTGCGCGTTCATTGTCAAACACACGACAATAATATCATCATCATCATCAATATCATTATTATATATATAGTATATATATATATATATATATATATATATATATATATATATATATATATATATATATATATATATATATATATATATATATAATATATCACCGTCTAAGAGGCTATATATATATATATATATATATATATATATATATATATATATATATATATATATATATATATATATATATATATATATATTATGCTATATATATATATATATATATATATATATATATATATATAGGTTATAGATTTAATGCCAGTAGGGGATATATATATATATATATATATATATATATATATATATATATATATATATATATATATATATATATATATATATATATATATATATATATATATGATTTAAGTTCATTTATTGATGATATGGAGGAATTCTCAGATTAAAGAAAGCAATCGGAGGACCTCAGAAGAACAACTGTTTAAACTCTGAGCTGCTGAGACTTCTGACTTCCTGATATCAAAATGCTGGGTACCCATTAGTTTTAAAAAATTTAAACTAATGGGTACCCCAAGGGTAGACCGCCCGACAAATAGAGTCGGGTCTTCCGAACGACAGGGTAGGGACCATTTCTCCGAGGGTCCCGGAACCCCGCTCTTGGTGGTATTTGCGTGTCGTGTTCCTCCGCCCTCGCTCTACGGGTATGGAAAACGTCCCCCATCTGTTCCCGTCGGCTCG
>JABUQX010121385.1:17500-20000 GCA_015478945.1 Trachelipus rathkii
ACTAACAATGAATTTCAGTGGTGATGGACATGATTCAAAAGTTCGAAATATTTTAAATAATTATTTAAAAATCACATTTATATCAATAAAATTTTAAAAAATGAAATATCTCGAAAAGTACGAAACTTACAGAAAAACCAATTACATATTTGAAATCAGCGTATAAAGCTTATTATAAAAATGTAAAAAAAAATAAAAATAATTAAAAAATAAAAATAGCTCGAGCCGACGGGGACAGAAGGGGGACGTTTTCCATACCCCGTAGGGGAGGGGCGGAGGAACCCCCGCGACACCCAAATACCAAAGAGCGGGGGTTCCGGAGACCCTCCCCGGAGGGGGGGAAATAGTCCTACCCTGTCGTTCCCCCGGAAGGCCGAGAGACCCCGACTCCTGCCATCTTTGCGGTTTACCCTTGGGTATTCCTTTAGTTAAAAAAAAAAAATTAAAACTGACGGAGTCGTAAAACGTAACTGGTCCTATATATTTTTGAATCATGTCCGTCACCCCTTAAATTGACTGTTAGGATCATATACTAGAAATATAAAAAAAAAAAAAATCAAAACTGACGGAGTCGTAAAACATAACAGGTCATATATATATATATATATATATCATATGCAAAAGGATCAAAATATATATATATATATATATATATATATATATATATATATATATATATATATATATATATATATATATATATATATATATATATATATATATATATATATATATATATATATAGATAATAAATCATTTTATAGAAAAATATATATATATGCTACCAACACACCTGTTAATTTCATAAAGCACGTAAAAATTATGCTCATTCTCTTAACAGGTATTTGGTAAATATTGTTTTTTATAAATAATGTTCCTGTTGAAAATGACCAAAAGTATAGCTAGACCCAAATCAATTTCTTAATCTCAGTTTTTTGTTTGTATATTTTAAGAAAATGCTTTTAAAATTTTTGGCTGATTCTAAAGGTACATTCTCGACACAAACAACAAAAGAAGTGACGACCCAAAACTGATCGATATGGCTATCTTAGGTACCTTCTCCAGAACTTAGAAAAACTTCTTACAAAATACCTGGTCCCGGTGTATTTTCCTAGAAAAACATTGTAATCCTTGCTGTTGAACCAGACTACTGGTTTTGTACCTGCAGTGCTATTTTAGTGTTTTCTATTAAGAATTGAGAAATTTTTAGGTATGAATGTAAGCAGAGTTGGGTTGTAATTCATTTCACCCTATTGGGATGGATTGTAGGAAATTACCATCCATCCAATTATGGTTTGCAATGAAAATACAAACAAACTCTCTACTTACAACCATGTTAATACCTACCTAAAAATTTAAATTTCTCATAAGAATTTACTAAAAATGCTCACACGGAATTGCAAAAACTGTCTTTTTTCTAGTCTGGTTTTTGGTAAAGGCGTGATTGCAATGTTTTTTTCTGTTTAAATGTTCTTTCCGAATGATGAGCCGTTTGTCCATCTTACGGTAAGCTTAATAGTTACTTTGTTAAAGCAACCTTATAAAGTAAGCTTACAAACCACCTGTTCCGGTGTCAACTAGCAAAGCTTACCGTAACCTTATCATAAGCTTAAGGCTTGTCATTTTCCCCTTACGGCAACCTTTCATCTGCATCACGGCAAGTGCTGCGATAGCGTTTTTGGAAGCTAAATTGCCATCTGGGATATATAGTAATAGTATATATATATAAGTATATATATATATATATATATATATATATACATATATCCCCTACCTGGCGGTGATATATATATATATATATATATATATATATATATATATATATATATATATATATATATATATATATATATATAGTATATATATATATATATATATATATATATATATATATATATATATATATATATATATATATATATATATATATATATATATATTTTGTTTTTATTTTATTATTACAAAATTCGTTTGTGTAATTTTTTTTTTTTTTTTTTTTTTTTTAATATACGTAAACGTAATTTGGCAGAACAATCGAATTGTTGATAATCGTTCAAAATTATCGATTATCGGAAAAATATTAATGCAATCGATATATAAAAAATCGAAACAAAGCATCGATAGCGATATCCCTAAAAAAACGAGAAAATTAGCCGTTTAAAATTTTCGGAACGTTATTTTTTATATTTTTCTTTAAAATATATGCGTAAAATACACGAAAATCCGTAAAAAAAACTTCAAATAATTTTTTAAAACCATTTTTGTAAATGAAATGTTTATAATTTTAATATACTATGTACGTGAACTGGAGTCACCAATACTAGACAATTACCCATCATAGCTCAGTGGTAAAGCATCGAGTATATTGTCCTCAGTCGCAACACGCGGTGGTTCAATCCCGGAGAAGGCAGTAATTCTTTACCTTCCCACTATATGTTCTTTGTTTAAGATCTAAATAATAAAATTGCGATTATGCAATATTTAACACCTACAAATTATT
>JABUQX010121386.1:0-35736 GCA_015478945.1 Trachelipus rathkii
AATGAAACCAGGTTATATTGAGGTTTAGAACCCAAGGATATAACCATGGCATCTAGGTCCACTTAAATCTGACCATGGAGATCAAAACAAAGAAGGAAGAAGAAAGGGAAGAAGGAGGAAATGAGGGAGTGGAAAAAGAGGAAGGTGGGTGAAGAATGATAGCAGAGGGAATAGAGATGCTGGTGTTAGCTCTGGTGTGGAAAGCCAGAGTTATTAACACAGTAATGATACAATACAGGTATCTTTATATATGTTATTGGGTCTGTAGATTTCGAAAATGTTCAGAACCATCATAGCCAGTAAAATTTCTTATTCTTTTTTTATGTTACAACCACAAATATGTTTTTACATTACCTCAAAAGTAGTAAAATTCACAACAAACCATTCAACCAGCATCCAGTCCTCCCTCCTTGCCCATATCTGATCTATTGACCTATTGATTACACACATTTGAGTATCATTGAATAACATAACATAAAATCAAGTTCTTTATACAAAGATCAGACAATATATGCTGACGTAATAAAGTTTTCAGTAATAAAGCTATATTAGCATCATCTGAACTATGAATATAACCCACAACGAGAAACTTAGCCCATCTTAACAGAACAATGGCGTTAACATAATAGCACCTCATTAATTTACACCTGTAGCAATTCCCAATGATAACATCCAAAAATGTAACTTATTCACACTCTTGTCAAGCATGTCTCTAACATAACAATGTTAATTTACATTAACATGTATTAGTGTTAAAATTACTTCATAACCGTGTGTAATACCAACAGAGTATGCCTAATGTAAATAAAGTTTTCAAGAATAAAGTCAACATAACATTATCAGGAATCCAGAATATAATAAAGCAACCAGGGTCCAGATCTTAAGCAAGAATAAATCCAATAACACACAACAAAGATCACATACAAATCCTACAGCAATTAACTATTTTAATACATATCTCTGTAGATCAATAACCTACTAGTAGGTTATGACAAACTTTCCACAGAACCAGAGATCTTGAACATCATTCGAATGCAAGTTACTTGGAAGTTTATTGATGTTATATTCCAATCTTCATAGATATCTGATTATAGTCTATGATAGGTTACGTATGATATATATAGCATCAACACCTACTAGCAAGTCATCAAACCCTGAATCCTATCATAGACTATGATAGTTATGTACAGGCCAACTTACCACTTCTTGATAGATGATCAGTCATCTGACTGAACATGTAAGGTCCTAAAGATATATCTGTAGGGAGTAGAATGAGAGGTCATCATACCAACACAGCGAAAAATGTCTTACTGACGAAATTCGGATGGTAAGCAGTCCTCAAAGGTAATGAGATTCTTTCTTTCAACTAATCAGAAGAAAGTAAACAAGAATATAAACGCATGAACGAACCATATCAGTTCAAAAGGGGGTATATTCTCATGACACCAATAACAATAAACAAATAACAACAACAAATAATGTTCAGCATTAAGTTTTATATACCAACCAATAATATAGGTTAATGTACATTAGTTTTCACATTAATAAAGCTGTCATAGCATTACACAGAACTAAGAACATACGTACACAACAAAATTCAACACCTCGCGCTAGAATAAACATCTCCAATAACAAACAAAGTTCCATACTTAACAGCAGTAAAATAACTAACATAGCATACAAAAAACGTAACCACTTTTTCGCTGTTCCTAACATATCGTTAATTTTACATTAACAACTGATTTACGTAGCATTTAGAGTATCATTTCGGTTAAACATAGCGCAAAATGAGTTCTTTATATACTAACCACCGAATATATGCTAACATAACAAGGTTTTCATATTAATATAGCTAACATAGCGTCATATGAACTAAGAAAATAATGTACAACGACAAACTAACACAACTTAAGCACGAATAAAGTGTTAACATTAGCAAAGCTCCACACTTAACACCTGTAAAGTAACTAACATTGCATACAAAACGTAACCTATTCATACTTTTCCATATCTCTAACATATTAACGTTAATTTTACATTGACATAGTAATATTTAACATGGATTTATCATAATCTTGTCCAATTATCATACAGACCAACGAATATCATAAAAATAACAGTTTTATCCAAACATAAATACAAAAATAAGTTCTTTATGATATTAAACTACTTGAATATATGTTAAACCAACAAGCTTAGCATCAAAGCTAACATATCTTAACCATAACCAAGAATATAAAACTACCATGTAGCTAACATCCTTGAAAATTCCCTACTTATCAAAGGTAAAGTAGTCATACATGTTCAGATATGTTCCTGCTTTTCTCGGGCAGTTACTAAATAACATATAAAACCGCGTCATCTAAACAAAATCCTCAACAAAGTGACCAATCTATCAAAGATCAACATCTGAACTAGAATTAATACCATCAATGTGTCACTCGTTTTGAGTATAACATCAATTGAACTATGAATAAACATAGACATTAGAAAATTCTAGGGCAAACCTAACATTACCCAACAAAACTTAACCTGGGCTCACGTTTCTAACACATCGTCGTCAGTTAACATAATATCTTACAAAACTCATCATTTCTCTAACAAATCAGGGTTTTACATTGTCATAGTAATATTAATTATACCACCCACTACGACAAAACAATAACACATAACCTTCCGAGAAAACGTTCTTGTACCCCAATGCCTTCATGAGGTAACATGAAACATTTTTATCTCACCTTATTTAACCCACCCTTTTCAGAAAATATCATTTTCAAAACTGTTAGATTAAGCAACATGCATCATACAGAGTAAGCGATTTGATAGTGCCAGCACTGTAAGCACTAGAGATTCTCCCAGAGAGAGTGCACGACACCAGGTGGCTCTGAAGAGGGCGTGGCGGTAAGGGCACAGCCCGTTGGGCTGAACCCTTATGTAACAGGTAAAGACGTATTATCTAACACCCTTAACAAAGTGAACAATCTATCAAAGATACCAGCATCTCGACCTATGAATTGACACTATCTTCGTTTTGAGTATAACATCAATTGTCCTAAGAATAAACATAGACATTAGCAAAATTCTCGAACAAACCAACAAAAACTTAATCTAGGCTCACGTTTCTAACATATCATCGTCAGAACACAGTAATATCTTACAAAACTCATCATTTCTCTAACAAATCAGTGTTATTTTCACATTGTCAGGTAATATTTAACATAACGTACCTAACTTACGAATAAACAGTTTCATTAATCAAGAGGTATCTAGCACACATAACGAGAAACCCAGGGGATGTGCTCCTTGTAACACCTAACGCTTTCATGAGGTAACATGAAATATTTTTATCCTTACCCTATTTTAGACCCCGCCCCCCTTTCAGAAAATATCATTTCAAAACTGTTAGATTAAGCGCATTACCTCATCTTGAGGCGAGTACTCCGAAACACTGTAAGCACTACTTTTGAGATCACCAAAGAGATGAATGAAGGCCCATTGGTAAATTTGGTGTAAGCGGTGGCATAGCCCTAATAACCCTTATGCAACAGGCAAAGACGAGATCTAACAAATCCTTAACAGTGATCAATCTATCAAAGATGCCACCATCTTGAACTATGAAATCAAAGTGTCACACGTCTCTAGTATAACATCATTTGAAATTATGAATAATGTAGACATAGCAAAATTCTCGGGCAAACCTGACATTACTCAACAAAAACTTAACCTAGGCTAACGTTTCTAACACATCGGGCTCTGGGCCTCAGCCCGAAGGGCTGAGGCCTTACCCCTCCTTCGGAGGGGTAATGCCCGCCTGCACATCCTCAAAGGACTCCCTCTTAGATTCACACCCTTTCTAGGGCATCCCTCCTGGGTTTTCCTAGAAGTGTGCCAGCTTTAGATAATTTTGGTTTATGAAACCTGTTTATCTGCAGTTAGGTACGCTATGTTGGGCCATGACAGGTGAAATTAACACTGATTTGGTAGAGAAAATGATGAGTTTGTAAGATATTACTGTGTTACCTGATGATGATGTGTTAGAAACGTTAGCCTAGGTTAAGTTTTTGTTGAGTAATGTCAGGTTTGCCCGAGAATTTTGCTAATGTCTACGTTTATTCATAGTTCAAATGATGTTATACTAGAGACGTGTGACACTTTGATGAAGATAGTGTCAATTCATAGGTCGAGATGCTGGTATCTTTGATAGATTGATCACTTTGTTAAGGGATTTTGTTAGATAATACGTCTTTACCTGTTACATAAGGGCTCAGCCCAAAGGGCTGTGCCCTTACCGCTTACACCCTCTTCAGGGTACCCCGAGATGGGTCTTCGTGCATCTCTCTGGGGTGATCTCCAAGTAGTGCTTACAGTGCTTACAGTGCTATCAAATCGCCTCTGTATGATGCACTGTTGCCTATGACAATGTGAAAATAACTGAAAGGGGCGGGGTCTAAAATAGGGTAAGGATAAAAATATTTCATGTTACCTCATGAAAGCGTTAGGTGTTACAAGGAGCACATCCCCCCTGGGTTTTCTCTCGGAAGGTTATGTGCTGCTTTAGATACTCTTGATTAATGAAAACTGTTTATTCGTAAGTTAGGTACGTTATGTTAAATATTACTATGACAATGTGAAAATAACACTGATTTGTTAGAGAAATGATGAGTTTTTGTAAGATATTACTGTGTTAACTGACGATGATGTGTTAGAAACGTGAGTCTAGGTTAAGTTTTTGTTGAGTAATGTTAGGTTTACCCTAGAATGTCTATGTTTATTCATAGTTCAAATGATGTTATACTCAAAACGAGTGACACTTTGATGAAGATGGTGTTAATTCATAGGTCGAGATGCTGGTATCTTTGATAGATTGATCACTTTGTTAAGGGATTTTGTTAGATAATACGGCTTTACCTGTTGCTAATATGCTCGAAAAGTGGTAACTCTTACACCCTCTTCAGGGTACCCCGAGATGGGTCTTCGTGCATCTCTCTGGGATGATCTCCAAGTAGTGCTTACAGTGCTTACAGTGCTATCAAATCGCCTCTGTATGATGCGCTGTTGCTTAATCTAACAGTTTTGAAATGATATTTTCTGAAAGGGGTGCGGGGTCTAAAATAGGGTAAGGATAAAAATATTTCATGTTACCTCATGAAAGCGTTAGGTGTTACAAGGAGCACATCCCCCTGGGTTTTCTCTCGGAAGGTTATGTGTTGCTTTAGATACTCTTGATTAATGAAAACTGTTTATTCGTAAGTTAGGTACGTTATGTTAAATATTACTATGACAATGTGAAAATAACACTGATTTGTTAGAGAAATGATGAGTTTTTGTAAGATATTACTGTGTTAACTGACGATGATGTGTTAGAAACGTGAGCCTAGATTAAGTTTTTGTTGGGTAATGTTAGGTTTGCCCTAGAATTTTGCTAATGTCTATGCTTATTCATAGTTCAATTGATGTTATACTCAAAACGAGTGACACTTTGATGAAGATGGTGTTAATTCGTAGTTCCAGATGTTGGTATCTTTGATAGATTGGTCACTTTGTTGAGGGATTTTGTTAGATGATGCGGTTTTACCTGTTGCTGATATGCGAGAAAAGTGGGAACATATCGAGTATTGTATGACCTATTAGCTACTTTACCTTTGATAAGTAGGGAATTTTCAGGATGTTAGTTGATTATTCATACGCGAGGTATGTTAAGTTTGCCTTTGTACATTATATTCTTAGTTGCAGTTAAGATATGTTAGCTTTATTGATGCTAAAGCTTTGTTGGTTAAGCATATATTCAATGGTTAGTATATAAAGAACTTATTTTTGTGTTATGTTTGGATAAAACTTTGTTATGTTTACAATTATTCGTTGGTCTGTATGATAATTGGACAAGATTATGATAAATCCATGTTAAATATTACTATGTCAATGTAAAATTAACGTTAATATGTTAGAGATATGCTTGGAAAAAGTATGAATAGGTTACGTTTTGTATGCAATGTTAGTTACTTTACAGGTGTTAAGTGTGGAGTTTTGTTAATGTTAACACTTTATTCGTGCTTAAGTTGTGATAGATTCGTCGTTGTACATTATTTTCTTAGTTCATATGATGCTATGTTAGCTTTATTAATATGAAAACCTTGTTATGTTAGCATATATTCGGTGGTTAGTATATAAAGAACTCATTTTGCGCTATGTTTAACCGAAATGATACTCTAAATGCTACGTAAATCAGTTGTTAATGTAAAATTAACATCGATATGTTAGAGATATGCTTGAAAAAAGTGTGAATAGGTTACGTTTTGTATGCTATGCTAGGTACTTTACTGCTGTTAAGTATGGAACTTTGTTAATGTTAGATGTTTATTCATGAGGGTGATTTTCAAGAGTTAATGGCATATTATGCCTGGTTCCGGTAACGTTATAGTTTTTATGGCGAATGTGAAAACAATGTCACAGTTAGCATATATTCGTTGGGCTGTATATAAAAGAACTATTTTTGACTGTTATTTTGTTGTTATGTTGTTGCTGTTTTCGTTGTTGTCAACGAGAATATACCCTTTGAACTGATATGGTTCGTTCATGCATTGTATTCTTGTTTACTTTCTTCTGATTGGTTGAAAGAAAGAATCTCGTTACCTTTTAGAGCTGTTTATACATCCAAATTTCGTCAGTAAGACATTTTTCGTTGTGTTGGTATGATGACCTCTCATTCTGCTCCTACGAATGTCCTCTTTACGAGGACCTTTACATAGTATTTCCAGTCAGATGACTGATCATCGTCAAAAGTGAAATTGATTCCAAACCTCATACGTAACCTATCATAGTCTATTACAAGACTTAGACTATGATAGGATTCGTATGAGGGTTGGAATATAGCATCAATGACTTCATTAGCAAGCATTTCGAATGATGTTTCAAGATCTCTTGGTTCATGGAAGAAGTTTTCATCAATAACCTATATGAAGTAAAGGTTATTGATGAAAACTTCTTCCATGGACTTTTTAAGTTTCTCTACAGAGATATGCATTAAATGGATTAGTGCTGTAGGTTGTATGTGAATCTTTGTTAGTGTTAGCAGTTTATTCTTGCTTAAGATGGACCTGGTTTGCCTTTGTACATTATATTCTTAGTTCTGATAATGTTATGTTGACTTTATTAATATGAAAACTTTGTTACGTTAGAGTATACTCATTGGTCTGTATGATAATTACACACGGTTATGGTAAATTTTTGTTACATATTACCATGTTAATGTAAAATTAACATTGTTATGTTAGAGACATGCTTGACAAAGTGTGAATAAGTTACGTTTTTGGATGTTATGTTAGTTACTTTACTGGTGTTAAGTGTGGTCCTTTGTTAATGTTAACCATTTATTCTTGTTTAAGATGGGCTAAGTTTCTCGTTGTGGGTTATATTCATAGTTCAGATGATGCTAAGTAAGCTTTATTACTGAGAAAACTTTGTTACGTCAGCATATATTGTCTGATCTTTGTATAAAGAACTTGATTTTATGTTATGTTTATTCAAAATGATACTCGAAATGTGACCTTAATCAATAGATCAATAGATCACAGATGGTCAGGAGGGAGGTTGATGGGTTGATGGTGGTTTGATTTATGATTTACTGCTTTTAGGGCATGTAAAAATTTGTGTTATAAACATAAAAAGAATAAGAAATTTTATTTCTTGATGGTTCTGAAACCATTATTTTCGAAATCTACAGACCCAATAACATATATAAAGACACCAATATTGTATCATTACACTAATATTTAATAACTCGGCACCGCACCGGAGCCAGCACCGGTGCATCTGTCACCTTCTACTCCTCCTTCCTCATTCTTCTTCCACCTTCCTCATTCTTTCCCTCCCTCATTCCTCCTTCTTCCTTTCTTCTTCCTTCTTTGTTTTTTGCACTCTGTGCTCTTTTTTTCAGTCGGGACCCCCCTAATGGGGGTCCTAGACACCCTACATGGACTTATAACCATCATATTCGAGTTCTACGACCTCAATAACCCTTATAAGGATACCAACATTGTTGTTATACGACTGTTTATTAACTCGGCACCGCAGTGGCTCCAGCACCGGTGCCGGAGCCAACTCTTCAGATTCCAATACCATGTCTTTCTAGAAACTCAACTCTGAATCCTCTCACCAAATTTCAGCCAATTACGAACATTTTGATTTTTGGTGGGGTCCCCTTCGGACCCACGGGGACGTAACCTCGTCTATGACGAGGTTACCTCCCCATCTAACACCCCTCCAAATTTTACCCCAATACGATAACTCTAACCCATGTAGATATATATCGAACTCTGAACTGGATGCGAAGAAGAAACAGCGGTGGAAATAATAATAATAATAATAATAAATAATAATAATAATAAAAATAATAATAATAATAATAATAATAATAATAATAATAATAATAATAATAATAATAATAATAATAATAATAATAATAATAAAAACTTCAGAGGATGAGTCGAAAGCGGAGCGCTGACGGCGCGGCGTGCGTGCGGTGCGGTACGGTATAACCCGAGGCTGAGCCGGCTTCGAAATTGAGATCACCTGCGGATCTCAATTTCTTTCGGCGGTGCGGACCGGCGCAGTGCAGTGGGTGCGGGTAAGCCAGCAGATGTGCGTGCGGTGTGGTGCGAGGTGCAGTGCGGACGCGGAGTCGCTGAAGGACACGCAGAAGGGTTTAAAAAACAACTCAGAAGTGTTTCCTCCGGAAACACTTCTTCGACGTAATAATAATAATAATGTGTTTGTGTATGAGCACGCGCTCAGTCTGTGTTCAATGGTCAAACAGACCTTCTGGTCTGTTTGACCTCCTTGTGATGGTCGGTCGCCTGAACACTTGCAGCCTAAACTCATCCACCTGCATCGGCGCCACAAGGGCGCGAGCGCACATCGTCCCACCCTCGCACCCTATATACATCCAGACCTGAAATTTACACGGATTCGTCCTTATCCCATATATAGATTATATTCCAAGTTTGAAACTCCATAACTCTATTCCTTCCATATCGAAAGGTGGGCTTTATATCATCAAACTGGCCTGGAAACTACTGATAAAGTTTAAGAAAACACTAGATCTAGGTTTTTGCTGGGCAACGACAATCAATCTAGGTTAGGTTTAGGTCCTACGGCAACGACGATCCGTCTAGATAGGTCGTACTGTACGGCTTTTAAGTCTAGGTTAGGATAAAGTGTGGTTCGGTACACACAGATTTCTTATACATATATAAATATGTTTATATATATATATTTATATAAATATATATATATATATATATATATATATATATATATATATATATATATATATATATATATTATATATATATATATATATATATATATATATGTAATGTTATTGATAGATATCGGTATCGATATAGTATCGATGTATCGAAATCGAAGGTCAGACAGGAACTTAAGTTTTACTATATATATATATATATATATATATATATATATATATATATATATATATATATATATATATATATATATATATATATATATATATATATATATATATATATATATGTGTGTGTGTACAAGCAAGTGTATGTATGTAATTGCATGGAGAGCGCTTGTACATGAAGGGCTAACTGTGAGAATGTTGTCTTCTGTGTGTGTGCGTGTGTGTGTTGGAGATCTATATGTAGTTGTCCCATTTCCTCCAATCTACTGGTAGTAAGACAGGAAGAATATGTGAATGACCAAGTTTACTTTGTAAAATTAAGGTGTGTGTTTGAATTGAGGGACTCATTTTCACTTTGGTCTTTTTCATCACTTCTGCTGAAAGTGATCGAAAAGTAAGGTGAAAAAAAGGGAAGGGGGAGGGGAGAGTATGTGTGTGTGTGTGTGTGTGTGTGTGCAAATTTTAAGTATCACCGTTTTCAAAAGAGACTGAATATTAATTTCACCTCTTCTCTTTTTACATATATATATATATATATATATATATATATATATATATATATATATATATATATATATATATATATATATATATATATATATATATATATAAATATATTACATATATATATATATATATATATATATATATATATATATATATATATATATAGTTATATATATATATATATATATATATATATATATATATATATATATATATATAGTTATTTATATATATATATATATATATATTTATATATATATTTATATATATATATATATATATATATATATATATATATATATATATATAATATTATATATATATATATATATATATATATATATATATATATAGAAAATGTATATATATATATATATATATATATATATATATATATATATATATATATATATATATATATAATGGAGCTTTATCAAAATTTTCAACAATATCTCTACCAATTTTTTCTTATCCATACCGATATCACACAAACTTTCGATACTGGTACCGATACCAAAATTTTCCGATAGCGAGTACCGATACCTCGAATTAACTGATTTCAATACGGATATCAGTTTTTTTATATTACAGTATAGCAACCACAACTTTCTGAAATTTAATTAAAAAATGGATAATAATTAGGTTAACAGCTA
The DNA here is from genome assembly GCA_015478945.1 of Trachelipus rathkii. NCBI lineage: Eukaryota > Metazoa > Arthropoda > Malacostraca > Isopoda > Trachelipodidae > Trachelipus > Trachelipus rathkii. Next base: position 10,594 of record JABUQX010121386.1, read on the forward strand.
GTTAGTTTATCAGTAATGTTCAATTATATAGTATTTGAACTTTCTTGTATGTGGATAAGTATCCTAAAAAATTTAAATATATGTCTTAAACTAGTTTATTTTTAAAACTTTAATGACAACAGCTATTCTTAATTAAACATTTCGAGATATTTACCAATAATTCTCCTTCCGGTCAAGATTCTGTAAAAAGAACTTTTAAAAGAAGCAGAAACGATTGAAAAGGAGAGATATTTGTTTCTCTCAACACGTTTTCAGGGAGTAATGAGGTAGACACTAAAGTTAGTTGAGAAGTTATTCCATATACACCTGATAAAATCTAGCAATAAATATATTTGAAATAACATTCTAATTCATTTGTGAGTATTATCATAGGACTAACTTAAATAAATTTATAGCTTCATACAGTCTAGTTAGATTAGTGGAAGTGTGAGGAAAATTTTTTTCCCCTGTAACAAAATGGTAGGTAAATGAGATATTTTTTATGAAGAGCCACTAAACGTATTATTTCCTAAGAGAGTCAATTAAAATAATTATTCCTAATCATAATGTTTTACATTATTATTAGTTCTAATCTATATCTAATAAGTACATATATTTGAAAAGTGAGGAACTTGTTATTATATATATTATAATTATAATATATAATTATATATATATATAATAATATATACTATATATAATTATATATATATATATATATAGTAATAATTATATATATATATATATATATAATTATAATATAATATATTATATATATATATATATATATATATAATATTATATATATAATATATAATATAAATATAATATATATATATATATATATATATAATATAATATATATAAATATATATATTATATATATATTATATATAAATATAAAAAATTATTATATATATAGTAATAAATATATATATATATATATATAGAAATATATAAATATATAACCATAATATAATATATATATAAATATTATATATATATATAATATAAGAATATCTCGTATATATCTAGAATAATTATATTATAATATAATATAATATATAAATATATAATATATATATATATATATATATATATATATATATATATATATATAATATAACAGTAATATATATACTATATTATATATATATATGACATAAATAGATATATATATAATATATAATAATCAATATATATATATATAATATTATAATATATATATATATAATATATATTATAATATTATATAATATATATCCATTATATATATTAATATATACTTATATATTATAATATATAATAAATAATATATATAATAATATATATAAGTATATATATAAGTATATACATAATATATATATATATATATAATATATATTATATATAGTAATATATATAATATATATATAAAATTATAATATATAATAGAATATAATTTATAATATATATAATATAATTATATATATATAATATATTATAATATTATAATATATTATATTATATATATAAATAATATAATAATAGTATAATATATATAATATATAATATATATATATTAGTAATATAATATATGTAGCATATATATATAGTAATATTAATATATAGTATTATTACTTTAGTGATAGAGCCACGTCGATGACTTAGACCTATATTATTTATGCACATACACAGTATTTTTTATTTGAAGCCCAATGATAGTAATATATTATTACTACTATATTCTTTAATAAATATATATTTATAAGTGTATACACTTATTACTCTTATATCAGTATTATTGTTGACGTGTACTAATTGCGTTGAGCATATACTTGCAAATTGAGTTCAAATAACACACTAAAAGTCCTCGATTGCTCTCACCCCAAACACACTTTATCCTCACCATCAGACTAATTTATGGTAGGTTAAATTGGATTATATAGAGAGAGTAAATTAGATGAGTAATGCGTCAGAGTATTGATATTCTCCAGTATTAATGTAGGTTTATTTACCTATCACATACTGAATAAAAATTAATTGATATTCAATATTATATTACCTATATATATGTCGCAGTAACAAAGGTTATTTATTGACATTCGTAGCTCATTTGAGACCAGTGATACTTTATTCTAAACTTATAGTCTAAGTAGATAGCTCAATAACGCTCAAGAAACTGCTTGAGAAGTATTAACTCTCGTATAAATCCATTGAGTTTCTATATACTGGAGAATGTTTGATGTAGTAGAATATATTTATCCATATTATCATTACTACTACTATGCCACCGTGTGCACACAAAATCCTGAGATAATCTCTATTATCATTGACAATGTTAAGTGGTGAGAGTGTTAGATGATTGGATGGGACATTGAGTCGAGAGTGTGGTACATGATGTATTACGCTGACTGAAATTAAAATTCGGAACTCAAATTTACGTTTATATTATTCTTGTAAAGAATTGATATACCTCAATTATACATATAAAAATAGTTATCATAATACAGTTACTGTGTGATCTTTATGGCTACTAGACATATCTACGTAATCGTGGCATAATATATAATCTACATAAATTTTTTAAACCTTTTAGTCGTATACATTTTTACACTAACGTTTTTCTCAGACCACGTTTAATAACAGAACAATTATAGTAGGGAAGCCACATTATATTATTGGTTGAGTATTCATTATCCAAATAAGTAATTATCGATAGTACTTAGCTTCACTAAAGTAGTATAATTAATTTATTTTTGGTATACTGAGAATATTCATACAGATATGTTAAGCAGATTTATCATTAGGTGTTTTTTGAATATATAAGAGCTTTAGTGAAGTAGTATTTCCATTAAGTGTTGTTAAAGTAATGAATAAAATAAGATAATATATAATATTATCTATTAAAAAACAACTTAAGAATTCTCATCAACATAGTGTCAATTTCCTCTATTTGGACTCATACACGATATTTGTATACAGAGTAACATTGTGGAATAATCACTAGTATATCAAAATTAGAGCAATCTGGTAAAAATCATGTTATTTATGTAATAACTGTAATAGATTATTATTATATATTAATATGATATAAAATAATTTGTATGAAAAAAAATTTTTTAAGAGTGTCTCTCTAGTAAACCACATCTACTTTACAAAAGTTAATATGTAAGATATATTATATATATTATATATATAAATAGTATTTTGAATATATATATATATATAATATACTATATATATAATATTAATAATATAATATATTATATATATTAATTATAATTGAAATGTATATGCAATCTTTTTATTAGCCTTTTTCCATATAAAAATATTAATATTATAACATGTATTTGAATAATTATAATAATAATATATATTATATTTAATATTATAAAATAATCAATATGTTAAAATATATATTAAATATATATCAATTTCTCTATATATAATCTATAATATATATAATACTATATATAATTATATAATATATATATATAATTTATATATAATGATATATATATATATACATAATATAATAATATTATATATATATACTATATTATCTTTATATATTATATATATATATACATATACTATATATTAAATAATTAATTATTCTATAATATTAAATAATATATATATTATATACAAGTATAATATAATATATATATTAATATATATATATATGATCATTATATAATAAGTATATATATAATATAATTATATAGTTAAATATTAATATGAGTTATATTATATATATTACTATATTAAAAATTACATATATATATAAATATATATATAATAATTAATATATATAACTTATTGTAAAATGTTAGGGATTTACTATATATATAATATAATTATTATATGTCCTTATATAATCAATGTACTAAAATTAGATCTAGTTTCCGATATTGAAAAAAGAAATTTCTATATATAATATAATAATATATTATTATATATATATTAATAATATATATATCTATTTATTAGTAATATATGATTATAAGATATTTATATTATTATCTATGTATAATATATTATAAATTATATATTATTAAATAATATATAGTTATTATAATATATATATAGTCTATATATAGTAACTATTATATATATTTATATATTATATATACATATTATAATATAATATACTAAAATGATAATGTACACATCGGTAAATAAACAAAATATAATATTTTATTAATATCAAATATTAGTTTAAAAATAAAGATGAATATTCTCTTTCTTTTTTCTTTATCTGTTTATATTCGATTTATTGTTATTTATATTTGACTTTTTTTCTAGTATTATAATATATAATATACCTTAATAATATACAATTGTGGAAACTTTTATCAAGCCTTTCGGATTCATAATAGTCTAAATATAATATATTAATATATATATATTACTTATATAATAAATTTCACTATATATATATATATATATCTATATTATGAAATATCAAACTTGAACTACTACATTTATTCTCAATAATATATTATAATATATATAATAAGTATACAGTAATATAATATAATATTATCTATACTAATATAATAATATATAATACTATATATATATAAATAAATATATATACATATATATATATAATTATATATAATACTAAATGTAAATTATCATACATAAATAAAGTGTGTGTAGGCACTTAGAAGAACAGCAAAGATATTGGTCCCCAAAGGCATTCGATAGTTAAGATTTAAAAATAGCGATGGGGTGGAATATTTATGAAAGCCGATATGTAACATAGTTTATTTGCAAACTTGATTGGTATAATTGCAGGCGGGTATTAGCTATTCTTAGTTTATACAAAGTTAAAAGTATCTATAATATATATATATATAATATATATTATATATATTCACTTTATAATTATTAATAATACTATATATTTTATATATATATATATAATATAAAAACTATATATATATATCTATAATAATAATATTATTATATATATATCTATAATATTAATTTTTAATATTATATAATCTATAATATTATAAATCTAAATCTATATATATAAGATATTAACTATTCTATCTATTTATTTTAAATAAAAATAGATATTGTTAAAATAATTATTTAAATTTGATAGCTACTTGAAATTTATTTTACAGAGAATTTTAAAATAGTGAAAAGGGATTGAAAAAAAATCCTTGCTGCAGTTTTGGTTTGGGATAACTTTTATAAACTTTCCATATTTAACGGCAGTGAATGAGATATATATAATATAAGAATATTATTAATACTAATATACTAAATATAACTATATATAATGGTCTATTATAATGTATATATAATACATACAATAGTATATATAATCTTATATCATATCTATAATATCTATAATATCTATAATAAAAATCTTATACAAAATAATATTAATTATATATACTCATATATATAAGTAGTATATAATATAACTCTATATATATATTATATAATTATATATTACATAATAAGTATTTATCGAATATATAATATATATATATTACTAATCTTTAACATTTCCAATTTGATATAGTGTCAGTCAATAACTAAGTTTTATCTTTTTATTTTACAAAAAATCATTAATATTAGCATAGTGAGTCTCCTAGTACAAATGTGGTTCACGATATACGGTTTCACCTATATAGAACAAAAATCATTTCTAAGTTTACACCTTATATTGAGCTATGTATATAATATATATTAATATTAATATATATAGTAATTATTAATATATATATAAATGCTTATATAATAAGTAATATATATATATATATATTTAATATATATAATATACTAACTATATTATAATTTAAATTATAATATAATAATATATATATATATTATTGATAATTATTATAGTATTATATATAACATATAATTTATATATATCTAATAAAAATAATATAATATAATATCTTACTAATATATATTAATTATAGTATTATATATATTAATACTAAAATATATATATAGTATATATATATTAATTATATTTAATTTATTATATAATTATATATGTTTAGATTTATTTATATATATATATTATATACTATAGATACTACTATTATAAATATACTATAGATGATTATATATATATAATAATATAATTATCTGATAAGTATATATATAAATATAATAAATATAATTATGTATATATACAACTCGGGACAAATTTAAAATGCATCAATAACTATAAGTATAATAGTTAAATGTAAAAATTTTCATTTTAGAATGATAGAGCTAGGGTTTGTTTTAATTGGGTCATACTATATAAACTTAGGGTGTTATTGTATGTTATACTATGTAACTAACAACATCGTGTTATAGGAATATATTGCTTACGAAACTCAGGAAAAAATTATAGATAATATTCTATACGAAAGTGGTTCATATAAGCTGACATAGATGAAGACTCATAAAAACTGAAACATACGAAAGCAAACTTTATACTATATATATCTATGATATTAAGTATAAACCAATTTGTAATGATTGTATTACGTTGTAGGTTATGACAAAATAGAATAGTCACATAGGCAAGACATATCGACCAGAGAAAATAAGGAAAACTGTAGATATCATAAAGGTAGTTATGTATAAAATAACCTTGTCGGGATACAGGATCCATTCTTATAGAAGACAGGTTGGTATATAGTACTAAAGCTAGGGTAAATCAAATCTGAGACGTCAGTCGTAATCCATCCGTTCATTGTTATCGAGGAGATCAGGCAGCACATAGTTATGCGAAATGTCGGGGAGTCGCGTGTATATATTATAATAGTAGTACTGAGCGACGTCCGAAGAGAATGAAAGATTATTCTATTAATCAGCTAGTTTTCGGTAAGAATGTTGTTACCTAATAACACAACAGAGGAAGATATGTATAGATATAATACTAATATATTATCCAGTGAAGTGTTCAGAATATATATAGATCAATTTACTGAGGACACGAGTAACAGTGAGATAAACGACAAGACATGAGACGTGGAATAGTAAGTTATTAAAAGGATCTACACATCTAGCTCTCCATGATAGCGAGATCGGTTAAGCTATTCTTTTAATTTATTATATTCACAAACGTATAGTGTAGATTTGTGACTTACGTCATACTAGATGAGCGAGGTTCATATTACTGGCGCATAATGGAAGTTAGACGAATTTGGAGACTTGCAGGTGAGCACTATATTCTTGATATGCAGTATCTTCCAGGATTCTTATTATGAAGGTATCATCTGGTGTATATTATGTATATTGAGGTAGGCTTGAGTATTATTAGTGAGTAGTGCTGCACGGACATATGCATAATTATATGCGCTAAGTAGAACACTACGGATATAGATATAGGTATGACGGAATGTACTTACCATCTAACAAGTAGATATTATAAATTAAGTGTACTTTGACTAGTATTCATTATATGGTATCCACGATTTTTGTATATATATTACCATATGGTAAAAATATATGATAAGCACATGCAGACAATATGCAGATAAGGTAAGTACTCACAATATGTACCTACAAATAAGGATATATTATAGGATCAAGATATTTAATATTCACTGAGAAATTTCTGCGAGGCAAAAACCCGTGACATTAATAGGATACATATTAGAACTGTCTTTGGGATTTGGTTGGGTGAAATCACGTAGTTCGAGTACCATGGAATAAATGCCAGTCGCCACTCAGGGATATTACAACGCGCTATGACTCACATCCGCAGTGAGCCATTACTCAAGTATATTTATTATGCACATCTATGCTGATATCAGCTATTGAGAGTACTTGAGGGTATAAGAGTAGTGTATCATCATCTTATTAGATTCCCATTTGTATTAGCTGAATCTTTCCATTGTATATTTGTTGACTAGTATAATGCTAGTTGTTTAGAGAATATTAATGATAAATATCATATCCTATTTTATTTATATGTTTTTTTTATTAGTGCATTAATTCCACACCATGTCGTCATACCTGATTTATAAGAATTTAATACTCATATCTACTCATTTAGTTATAGTCAAACATACCCGAGTTTAAGGTTAAAGAATACTAAATAAATAAAAAAAATGAGGAGAGCTATGCTCAGTATCGAATATGATTTCAGTATACTGATATTATGTTAACAGTCATGTTGATATATTGAAAATATATATAACCGTGATATATTAATATAATATTATAGTAAAATTATTTAAATACTTATTAATAATATATATATATATATTAATATTATTATATATATTAAATTAAATAAATTAATTTATAGTATTAATTATATATAATTTTAATATATATCATATTTTATTATATATTTATCTATATAACATATATATTTATGTAATATTAATATTATATATATATATTTATAGAATATTATATAATATAATTATTATATATTATATAATATATAATTATAATATATATTTATTAATATTATATATTAATATTTAATAGTTATATATAATTATATATATATATAAATATAAACTAGATTATACAATATATTCAATAATATATATATATAATATATATATATTATAATATATAATATAATATATATATATATAATATATAATACTATATATTATAAATTATAATGATAATTAATTATTTATATATATTATATAATATATATATATATTCTATCCTTATATATAATAATTCATTATATTATATAATTTTGTCATATAAAATTAATATATTATTATATCTTACGAGCAACTCACTAACTATTATGAATTCAAAGACTAATAACTTAGCTAAAGATATCGTAGACAAGGTATTATATTGAAGCGGTAACTATAATCCTACAAGTATCTCTGATTAGTAACACGGGTAGGTCCCATTTAGGGCCCACTGAGATTTATAAATGGACTCGACTTGTGAGTTTTGTTATATAATGATTTTATAGAATAGAAATTATAGAGAAATATATAGCAATATAATTTATAAAATAATAACTGAATAATTTGTGGAAATAGAAGAATATCCTAATATTATCATGCAATATATATATATAATAATTTTAAATTTGACTGATTTTAAATATTGGTAAATTTATCGATGTAAATAAATTTTATGTGAAATTAATTATTATAACTATATGCTAATACGAGTAAGACATGAAGAACTACGAATATTATTAATTATTTATCAGATGTTTCTTTGATTTTTTTAACTGAATTTGGATCTTAAAAAATTTTACTAATAATTATTATTATATATTGATGATTAATGATACTATATATATATATATATTATATATAGTATAGCTAATATTATATTATACTACTTTTTTATATCGCTAACTGAGCCCTATATTTTAACACTATACTATTTTAGTATTAACTTAATATTTTATAAGAATATAATATTATATATCATATGATATTATCTATTATCTATATATATATATTAATATTATAATCTTATATATTCGAATCACTAAGTATATATCTCATTATCTCACTCTTTCACCTAATCTTAGTATACTATCTTCTCGTCTCTATCTCATACTACTACTCTCTAGCTATCACTATTAGCTTCTCTTCTATTCATTATTCTCTTTACTTATCTTATTATTAATCATATTAGTTATTTTTTTATCATTATTATATATTTTTAACGAAAAATAAAATGAGAAATAAAAATAATACGTTTTAATGCGAATTATACAGAAATATTTATGATTGTAAGTATAAAATATTTTAATATATTGATAGTAATTTAGTTTATAGGAGCATAATATTAGGTTCAGGATTCCAGTCTATTATTTTCACCTAAATTTAATGGGTCTTAAAAAAAATGTAGATTATTGTTAAATTCTTGTATTGATTATATTATTTATTATTTATTATCCCTTATTAATTAAATATTTTATATAGAGAATCTATTAATATAAAAGACCGTAATTAATGAGTAAAAAATAAAATATAATTATAAAAATATCATAAAAACATGTAGTAAATTATTTATAATTACTCAAATTTAAAAATCAAGGAATATTTATAGATTAAATAACGAACGTGAGATAGCTCATGAAGTCAAATATGGATAATAGATCGGATAGGTGAAATATTCGTCGATGAATAGAGAATTACTTATAAACATTACTATGATATAAACGCCAAAGAAATAATTTAGAATCAATATTATTTATCTTATATTACAATTCCATACAATAAGAAGATGATTGAATACTAATAATAATTTCAAAGTAATACCTGTATTCTCCCTAAGTTCTTTGAAATAACTCTTGACGATCTTTTCCTACATCTTAAACAGACGTGGCAGTGGTATTTCATGTAGAATGAGAAAAGGCATAAAAGGTCGTATTCAAATATAATATTTTAATACCTTACTAATTTGTTAATAAATAATATAAATTCTTAAGATAAGTATATATAAAAGATATATAAGGTTACCATCCCATTAATATATTATATATATGATATCTATTATTATATTAATTATAAATTATAATATTATTTAATTGTTATATTAATTAATTTACTATAATTATTATCAGTATGATTAAATAACACCATTATATTTATTAGGGAAATTATACGGAAACGATTACCTATAGCATTAAATTTATTTAATTATCTATCTAAAAAACAACCAAATAGGTGTAAAAAATCTATAAGTAAAGTTCTTTAAAAACATAATAAGTGGTAAGATATACTATATTGGGAGATCACCAGAAGACCCATTTTGTCTAATATTGAAAAAATTATCATAAATTATTACTATAATTATTTTTATGTATTCAAGCAAGTTTGTGTATACGTACACTAATGCAATCAAACAAGCATCTGTATAAGTACAGTTCGATTATTTCAGTGTTATTCTTCCTAAGTATGTTGTTAGTCATAATTCTTTAGATATTTAAATTTATCAAATATGTTTTTGACAGTTATTAAGTATTCAACTACTTCTATATACTATTATATTATATTGATAATTAGATATTACACTATGAGAAATTATGCATGATGGGTTAATTTAATTAACAAAAGTCACGAAATATTATATTTGATTATTTTATAGAACGATTTGTTGGCTTAGAATAGTAAATTTACAATAAACCTACTTATTTTATGTTTTTATATGAAAAATTGGGACGATTAATTTTTTTTTTGTCTCGTGCGAGTGGATGAATATTTTATAGAGCATATACTATATAGTCAAGAGGAGATGCACTATTTTTAACACAGATTTTTTGATTTGGAATACTAAAATTTAAATATTTTTTACGATAATTTAATTAAATTTGCTCTTGATAAATTTAACAAATATTTAATAATAGAAAACAAAAAAAAAAATTTATATTTGATTAGCAGCGAAAAATATAAATTACGTAAAGGGAGTATGTATTTCCGACTTATTAACAATAGACTTATATAAATTTGATATTGGAGAATCGATAAGTATTGAAAACTATAAATATATTATCATATATTTTCTACACTTTATTTATCAAACTCATGGTTTGTTTTGGGATAAATGGTATACCGTTATTATTTATTAATATCGTAATAATGTACATAATTATGATATCATTACATTTATTAGTCTAACTTCTCAACATATTGCAATAATACTGTTTCAAAGGGATATATAGTAATATAATAGTCGGACACATATATACTATCTATTTATATTATACTTAAATCTATTTTATTACGTATACACAAGAAGAAAAAATTTTAAATCAAAAAATTTGGAAATTTATTTATATCTAGAACATAATCAATACAAATATACTAATAATAATAAATGCATATTAAATTTAAATAAAAAACTGATGCATTCGCTCGCTAATATAGCTAATATAGTTATAACTGATTGAATAGGTACGTACTTATGATTACTTGTAATAGAATATGAGTGATAAGCTATGTGATCATAGAATAATAAGATTAATATTGTTTAAGATACACATTGTATTCATATATCAATATAATAAGACGCTTGGAGTTAGACGACAAAGTAGACTCGGAATCTCGGAAGCTCTTCAGATAAAATATGATGTAAATGAAAGCATTGTTTAAGAGAAATATATAGTAATATACTACCCGGCAGTCATGCGTGATATGGTGATAAGAATATATATAAATATAGAAGTACTTATATGTATATTATGGAGTTATTTATGGTAACATGTAATATATAGGTTGGTGAATAGTGTAGTATGGGATCGACCGGTATAAGGAGAAAGATCAATTAAGTCAATTGGAAACATTTCACTAAAAGGAAGGAGGATAGAATATTGAGTTTGTAGATGCGAGAGATAAGATTGACATATATTAATATATATAGTAGTGTGATATTAGTGTAGTTATTGTGAAGGGTATGGTTTATGAGCATGGGCTTAAGGATGAAACCTAAATTGATACGATTGTAATGTCATAATGATAGGACCATAGCTAGTTAACGTTAGAAGCTCAGGTGGATTATACTGAATGCGAAAGTTATTACTATAACAATGATATTATATAATATAGGTTAGCGAGGTAATAGCATGGGTACTTTTCTATTACAACGACTTAAAATGTAAATTTATAACTTACTTATTTGTGGTTTTTGTACGTGTATTTTATTACATATTGACGTGTTACCTTCAATAAGTACTTAGGTAATAAGAATAGGTGGGATAGATTATACGATTACATCTAATCTATAACTATTTTATAGTTTATTAAAGATGTACTAGAGAATATAAATTTTCGCTGAGATCTGAAAGTAAAATATTTATGTATGAAATAAAAATAATAAAGTTATATAATAGTATATATAACATTGATATGAGGATTAATGTTTATATTGATACATGCCAAATATTTTTTTCCTGATATAATGGTTTTAATAATCGGTTTTTATTAACATTTTTTTTTTACAACTACATTTTATATATTTTGATATTCACATTTAAATATGAAACGCATAAATATAAATATTATTAAAATAAATTTATATTGGAATTAAGAAATATGATAATTATAATAATATTTATAATATTAATATAATTAAATAATATATTTGATTAAATTATATAATATATTTATTTAGTAAATTTAAATTAATTTATATTTATATTTTTATTTTATATTATTAATAAGTATTATATATAGAAGATTAAATAAATATAATATCTCGAAAATTAAGTTGAAATTATATTAGTATAGTAATATATATAATTAAATTTTAAGTCTTTGCTATATAACTACTATATATATTATTATATATATATATAATATTATATAATAATATATATATATATAATATATATTATATATAAATATATAATAATAATGATATATATAATAATAATATATATATTATTTAAATATTAATATCATATTTATATTACAATATATGAAATATTTCTATAATATCAATATATGCTTATATAATATCAAAATATTAATATTTTTAAAATTTCTGTATATTATTTACTGTCTCAGTACTCTATATATATAAAATAATATCAATAAATATATATAAATATTATATTCCGTATAAATAATATATATGATAATATTATATATATATATCATAATATAATATATATAATTTATATTCAATATTATTATATAATTATTATATATATATAATAAATATATATTATCTATAATTATAATTAATTGTAAATTCGATTTTATTATAATTTCACTTTTTTCCGGACAATTTAATACATACATCTTAACGATCATATAATTTTTTAAAACTTATTATTTGGCATAATATCTATTCTTGGATATATTTTATCGGTCAGATTTATAGATATTAGGTATTGAATTAGATCTAGTTTTTTAATATACATTCCATTTATTAATATGTATATTATTTTAAATGTATATTTTTATTTTATTTTTTATAAGTCGGTAAAATGAGGTAATTATTGTTTATTAGGCATATGAGAAGTATATTCAAGAACAGAGATACCAGAGTAAGGTAAAAAACAGAGCGAGCTAATAGATTGTTGAAGCCCAATGTTTTTTGATGAAGAGGTAGAGGGAAATATTATTCCTTGTAATAATTTGTATCTTAGCTCAAGCGCCACCCGTAGAAATTTATATAGTAGTTCTTCACACGTGATGAGAATCCGGATATTTAAAATGAGATGAGCTCAGGATACCGTAGCCTAGTTAACAGGACTGCATGAACATAATTTATTGTGTTAAGCCTAAATTTATTTAACTGAAGAGATTTTGAACTTATTGTGAGTAAAACGATTTAGGTTATGAGATATTACTTTCTTATATTTTATTATTAAAAACTAGAAGGATGAAGTAAGGTGAAGAAGTGTAATAAATTATCGAGATATGAGCTGGAAATAAGTATAGGATATGATCTCATGATAGTATTATATGATGTAATATTATGACGAGAGATGTACGTATGTCACGATGCGATGACGATGCGATTAATTATGAAAATATAGTCTTTTCAAAAAAATTAAATTCACTTTCTCTTCTCTTCTCTATTCTCTAACTTATCTCTCTCTCTATATATAGGTTCCCTTTTGGAGTTTCTAGTTTATTATATCTTTATATCTATTAGTACAACATTATATATCATGATCATAATATCATTAGTAATACTTATATATACTATATAATACTATCTTCATATATATATATATACTTATATTATAGTAATATATATACATAACTATATTTCAATTATATTAATAACTATTTTATTAACTATTAAGTAACTTAAGGTAAGTATATAATTATAATTAAATATATATAAATAAATTATTATATATATATTATTTAATATTCTTCAATAAGTATTATATATATACTTAAATCTATATATAATTTATATTATATATCTAATATAATATTATCTCTATCTATATATATATATAATTCTAATCTATGGCCTATATATTAATATATATATATCATATATATTATTATATATCTATCTAAGTATATATCTAGAGTATATAAGTATTTATATCTTCTATACCGTTTACATAGATTATATATTTAAACTATTGTCTTCTCCACTTGCACTAATGTAATCTCTATCTCCTTCCTAATATACTCGCATAGATATATCTCCTCTCACCTCATTATCATTCTTTATATTCAATATAATAGTCTACTATACTTAAATATCTATTATATATAAATAATGCTTAATATAATTGATACACTCATACTTTAATAATCATATATTACATATTCTCATTAATACTTACTAAATTAAATAATAACTAATTAAAATAATAATTTACTTAAATATAATAATTAATTAATCATTAATCATATTCATAAATATCTAATAAAATCAAATTATATCTAATAAACTATATAATAATAATTATATAATATATAAATAAATTATATAAAATAACAATAATAAAAATAATAATATATAATAATAATAATATTTAATCTATGTTTATTAAATTTTGTAAGATTTATACCCAATAATTTTGGCTAAATTATTTTTTAAAGTTATTATATATATAATATAGATACAACCCTTATACATACTTTTTGAGCATACATATATTATATTATAAATCAGTAATATTAATAATATGATATAGATAATTTATATAATAGTAGAGTGAGGTATTTCTTTCACTTAACCTAATCATTGGGCTAAATGTTCGGACACGGTTTAAACAATGATACGCTTATAAGATACCAATTTATTTATATAATATTTTATATAATGCTTTATGATAAATGTAGAGTTTTTAATAATATATATAAATATTATATTATTAGTTTACTTATAATCTTGTATGGCAATACATGAGATATTCGCATTTCACGCATATAGAGACAATAATTTACAGTAATATTCGAATACAAATAATAAATGTATGACATACATTAAGTTCAAATCTCCGCATCCGCATCCTCATACTAAATAAGAACGAAAGCATATATAAGCAATCCTGCATCCGTCATACCACATTAATTCTTCGAAAAATAAATATATGAAGACTAGTGATGGAAAGTATCTACTGCTATCCAGTTATGTAAATTAAATATATAACAAATATAAAAATAATAATTATATAATCATACTAAATGCACTTTAATAGAATATCATAAGGGATAGATTATTAGAAGGATATATATACTGCAGTATAGTTTGAATTTTAGATATACTAATATAGTTAAGGTTAAATAATATATATATAATACATAATTAACGAAAGTAACGAGATAATATATTTTATATGAATATATAATGAAAAGGAAAACCTATATATTAAGCGTAATTATTAAATTTGTGTATGTAGCTAAAATTTAGCTTTTATAATATATAATAATATATATAAATTAAATAATAATAATAATTAATATAAATAATATAAAATAAGTAATATATAATATATAGATATAACTTTATATATTATATAAAAAAAATCACTAATATATATATAATCAATAATTTACATAGATAAATAAATAAGAATATTAATCTCTTTTATTAATCAGTGAGAGATCAGATATAGTATCTTTATTAGAATGACAGTTATTATAGAGGATGGTGCACTGAGTGGACCTAAATTATATATCCTCATAAGTGTATTTATACAATCAATCGAATTGTTTGGTACTTCTAGTAAAGTATATTTAGTATATAGAGTTACATTTACGTCGCTGAGAGTAGCCGTAATGTAGTGGCGCGATATGTATTAATATGTATCGAAACTAGGGCGACATCGACGTGGCTTATTAGGAAGAAACAATTCAATATATAGTATATAATATAATATATGATTTAATATTATAATAAGTATATATGTATATATTATAAGATATCAAATATTTTTTAATATATGGGTTTATTAATAAAATGATCTATAGTAATAGATGTATTTAATAATAATAATATATTATCATATATAATTATATATATTATAATCATAGCTATATATGATAATATATATTATATAATTATAACTATATATAATTACGTATACTATGGTAAAGATATGACATATTATTTATTGATTTATGCACCTTCTTCAATGATTGATATATCTTAAATCACTATAATAAACATTAAGATTATAATATTCAATTTTATATTTTACAGATACTTTGTTATCGACTTAGACTTACTTGAGCCTGCATTACGCGTGCTCTTATTAGGAAATTTTCGGATTAATAAAGTTTTATTATATTATGAGCGTAGTAATAGGAGCGTACAAAATGAGGAATGGAGCCTGTGCTACTATAGGAATCCGGGTGGTTGGTAGTTTTTTATGTTTTTTGCATTATGTTTTTGTCGTAAGTTTTGTGTTATGTCATTAGATAATTATTTGCCCTTTCAGATTATATATATTCATACACTATTTAATTATTTTTAGTAAAATATAGTAATGTTTATTTATTATTTATATTTCTCGTAGGAGTTAATTTTAAAAAAATATATAGATGTAATATAGAAATTAATATTAAATGTCAAGTTGAAAGAGCATATAAATACTCTTTAAAGGACACAGGTATACTTACAGAGCTTTCCATAATACAACACTCGAACAGCTGACAGACAAACCAGTCTTGTTATCTCACTGATCCGAATCTATCATCTGTCCTCTCTCTTCAATACACAAGTCTCAGAGACGCAACTTCTTGTATATAGATTCTATCCTTTCCGCATACTAATAATTTACGAGACTATAGATGGGCTCGCTAGACCGTTCATGCTCATACGACAAGAGAGCAGATATCGTCGATAGCCATCTCTTGTATTTCAGTAATATAATCAAGACTGAACTCTAACACTGGGACTATTCTGCACCTTTAATCGCTTACTCCTTCATCTTTTCTCCTCTGTAATAGTGACTGCTCTCTTATATATGTCAATGCTGACAAATCCTTCCACAATCAATGATAATCGGGTGCAAATGAGGCTACGCTCGAGTATATCACAATTGAACCTACATAGATATAGATGGTGGTCTCGGATGTCTCAATTAACCTTATCCTGATTTTTTTGAAGAGATGTGCTAGTGCCTGACCGCCCTCTTCCCATTACATTCCTATGGTCTCTAATACTAGCACTTGTCCTCAGTAAGGTTGAGTATAGCAACTATGTCCAATCTATTACCGCAAAAAAGAAGCCGCTTCACTGATCCTTACTACCTTCATACCCTATTAGCTATAGCTTCTCACTTGTATTACTATTTCATTAAGATGCGTTCCTCAGGATTCCGTTTTATCTTAAACTCTTCAACTCTTTAACTCTTTAAAAACTCAATTTATAATATCGTTTGTTTCTTTTGCTCGTTTCTTTCTGTCTCTCTGATCACCGCCCCTCATGGTACCGTGCGAACGTTCTTCTCGCCCTACACACAAAGTGTCTTTGCGCTCTGTTGAACTGATCCATAGCGTCAATCAACAGCTTCTAATCGCAGCACTGTTACGCTTTAATACTTGAGTTTAATTTTCCATCATGCTTCCCGTTTTAGGATACTAACTGGTATCGAACATTGCGTGGTGGTCACGCAGTGACATATAATCCTAAAAAGCATTTGACCGTGTAATGCACTACTGCTCCGTATGCATATTAAGTTCTTCTCTACATATAGATATCTCTATTTCCTAATCTTCTTATAAGGTTCGCTCCTTCCTCTTGCTTAATTTATAGTAATCTGATAGTTACTTATCTTTCAAAGTCGCCTTCAATATAATCTAGGTACTTAGTGGTATTGATCGGAGCGATCATCTTTTCATCCTTCTTCTTCCTAATAATTATAGTAAATTATTAGGTGATGATTGCTACCATGATAGTCTACGTAATACTTTTACTTGTACGCTACTTTTTGCTATCTTTCTGTATCATTTAATGATCTCGTCTACAAATCTGGTCATAAATATCATAACTCATATCCACTCATATAGCCCTGAATTTGACCTCGAAAACCTTCTGTCTCTTATCATAACTCTGTTTTCAATTCTCCTACCTCTTTAGTATTACTTAATTCATACGTCATAATTGCCTTAACTATTACATTTCCTATATAACACTTATGCTTTAGTCTAATTCACGTTCTATATTAATCTATCGCTTAGATTCGGGAGAATTTTTGCCCTAAGATATTCTAGGTGCGCGATTCTTCGCAACTAAATGCAAAACTACTTGGATACGTGTAAATTCAATTTTTGTTAGACAAACCAAGCTTCTACAGAGATCATCCCTCGTCAAACCCTCTAAGCTTCTTTTCCTATATCATTCTCGATCTGTACTCGTCGGTCTCCCTGTTGACATATAAACACTCCTTGTAGCGTTAACAACACTAAAACAAATGACTCTTGGACCAATCCTCACATCAACAAACGATTGCTAGGGCGGCCTCATAAAGAACTGGGAAGTTCCTCTAGCGCTAGGACGGTCGAGATCTTTTCTTCCTCTTCATCTCAGTTACTCCAGCATCACAAGGTCTCATCCGCGCATTGGTAGGAGCTAATGCTGTTCGTCATATTTGGGGGGGGGCCTGGTTGCACCCGAATTTGGACTAGGGTTCGACATGGCCAAAACTGGTTCAACGGTACTGTCCAGATTCACCTGACCCTCTATCTTCAGCGGCGCGATTTTGGTTACTTTATCTCTTTCTATATGGTACCGCACGCGACAGGTGTGTCGAGGAGCTAGCTTACCACAACTCACGTATCCACTCACCTTTACGACGCCCATCGAAGCAGCAGAGAGTGGCTGTGTCTGTGGCACGAGCGTTGTGTGAGATTAAGTTGGTAACTCCGGGCTCTAGTGTCGTCTGCGCGTGCTATCTCTTCTTTCGCCTGCCACCTCTGTTCTTCGTGGGAATTCTCTGCTCCATCTTCGTGTGTTGCCCTGCTGAATTTAAGTCTCCCTCACTATCTAAAGACCATGCGTCTGTGCTCATCTGCGTAATTTGGGCGAAGTACACCCCCTCCTGGAATAGGGCTCCGCCACGTGAGTGGTGGTGACAGCTGAATATACTAGTATATTATATATAATATGACATATATTATATATATATATACTAAGTATATATACCTATACCTAAGTATATATATATATTAAGTCACTTGGCCAAAATTTACTTTGAAGTCAAAGAATATATAATCATAACCTATACTAGTATATAATTATACTACTATAAAATATCACTTATATACTACTATATATATCATTATATAATAATATAATCTTTCTAATTCAACTGAATGGATATCTCAAACACTTGCTGCATCGCCGCACCTCTCACTTCTAACTTTCTAAAGATCCGCCTCCGCATCCGCACTCCTGCCCTCCTCTCTTTTACGATTCTCGCCATCCGCTATCCGCACTCTCGCACACACAAGATCAACCATCTTCGCACATCCCCGTCCCATCACTAATATACATATACATTACAGTTAACACCACTAACCTATAAGATATATTATATAGACTACTATACTATATACTATATAATCAGATATATATATTATATATAAACTATAACATATTATATAATTACTAATATAAATTATATCATATATAACTATATATACTTTATAGTGTTACTGTATTATAGATTATTTCACATGGGATTATCACATATAATATAATATAATCATACTAATTATATATATACTATATAATATATTATATATTATATACATAATATATTATATTAATATATATATATATATTATATATACTTATATAATAATATAATATTAATAAATAATAGTATATATATATATATATTCATATAATTATTTTATATGACTTTAATATATTATTTATATATAAAATATATATATATTAATTATATAATCATTTATAATATATATATAATATACTATATAATATATATATATATAATATATATATATATAATAAAATAAAATATTTAAATATAAGTATCACTATATATCAATATATTATATGAATATTAATATATATATAAATATAATATATCATAATACCTATATATATATATAGTAATATATATATATTACTATACTATAGAGTATAATATATAAAATTCAAATTAATCATATATATATTTATATTATATATAATATATATATATATAATATTATAGTATATAACTATATATATATATACTAACTACTATATATACATATACTCTAGTATATATATATTATGATATACTATATATATATTAAATCAAATAGTATATAATATATATATATAATATATATATATAAATTACTATATAACATATATAAAATATATATATATATAATAATATATATATATATATTATATAGTATGATTATATAATTTCTATATATACTATTACTAATATATACTAGTACGTGTCTTACTTAATTCCCTTCTCTCCACTACGGTCATCAATATAACTATAAATCGCCAGAACTTATTTCTATATTACAACACACTAACTAGTATCAGCGAAGTAGCACTCTATTATATATTCATCAACCCCCGCCATCGAATAGCTCTAAGTTACTAACCATGGGCATCGTGCATGTGTACCCCCCCGTCGCATATTACTTACCTTTGCCGCTCAAACACTTTTCGTGCATTTTTGATTGCTATCACGTAGATTTGTTACGTAACTAGGTTAACTACCCAACTTGTTGACGCATTTTAATAATTAGTTTACAAAACCTACATAATTTGCTACTTAACAAGCGAAGCGTCTAGACATTAGTGAATTAGAATATTACTTATATAAGGTGTTAATTTAATATAATCTCGTGCTAGGTTTTCTTGGGCAGAAATAATAGCTACATATTTATATATAGCCTAGAGTGGTCAGATGGGGTTGATTTAGATAGGAGGTACAGTAAATGAGTATAAACGGGTATCATTTAAAGGGGCCAAATAGTCTATAACTATAAATAAATAATAATATATATGTTAATTCAAATGCAATTAAAATTATGCTAATAAACAGTGCAGTGATGTTAAATATTTTACATAAATTAGATAGTAAATCAGATAGATTAAAGCTATATGAAAGCATATACATGTCAGCTGATAAAATAAAAAGAATATGAGTTATTTCAATAATAATACAACATTCAGATATAATATATATAAGTAAAACAGACGCTTTGTAAATCCATATTAATGTAAAATATATATATATATATTTGTATCAATTCTTTTCATATATGCAAGCTATTATTTATATTCTATTCCATATGATATTATAAATAATAGTATTTAACATATTATCCTGAGTCATCTTCACCTACGAAAAGAAGGGGGAGGTGAGAGTAATTCAATATAAGTTGAATAAGGAGGTGACTATATTATTATCAAAATAGAGAATGCGATAACTAACTGAGCGTTAGTTGATGTTTAATTATATTAATATTATAAAAATATGTAAATATTATCTTAAAATTTTGACCTTACAAGTCTAAAGTAAACATCGTTCGATATTCATGATCCTCATTATACGTTAGCGATTGCCGATTTCCTGAAACCCCTTTACACTTAGTGAATAAGTATTTTCTAATGAAATATTACTGTGACTGAGTAATAATAAAATTTCAATATGTATACATATTACTAGCTAAGGAGTTTTCGCACTTTGTGATGTTAATGTATTTATAATCTCACATACTTAATGTGACTTGAGTAATAATCTTACTGAGAGATTGGATTTTGTGACAATACTCAGTTATATACTGGTGTGTAATACTCATTAAAATGATTACGTACTGAAATTCGAAAGGACAAGATGATAACTGTGACCTAATATGGTATCGATATTGTAAAAAAAATCTGTTAATATAAAGTTTTCTCTAACGAAAGTCTAATAAACAAAACTTTAAGCTAAACTAACATAACTAACCTAACCTAATACCTAACCTTTTTTAAAATTAACTTTTAATTTAATTAATCTAACCTAACTAACTAACATAACTAACTAACCTAATATATACCTAATACCTATATATAAGATATAAACCTCCTAACTTATGCTTTCGAGCTATGCGCGGGAAGAGATGATATAATTAACACGGGAAAATAATTTATCTTATGATATAGTTTCTGATATTTCAATAATCGAACATTTATATACCCTGTCGACTATTATTTGTATGTTACGACCTTAAAAATTCTATCCTATTTCAAAATAATTTTATATGCTTATTAGGTAGCTTATGTTTTGTCGCTTTATCCTAAAAATAATGAAGCAAATATAAAAAAGATATGTACTATTTTTGGATTTATTCAATTGATTTTATATACATACACTATAATTCTAATATATATATTTTATTTTATGTATATGTATTATTTCTTATTATATGTATAAGATTAATATGGTAGGTCATTTATATATATATTTACAAAATTATCTTTCAATTAATAAAAAATTAACTTTTATCTTATTGTTAAAATGGTTTTAACAATAGAATTATGCCTAGAGAAGATTCAGATTCCGAGTATTTAATTGAGGTATGTATAGTGGTGTATTATAGTTTATTTGTGTATTAATGTGTTAGTGTAAATAATGAACAATACACCTAGGCCAATTCACTTGTTTAACCTTATATTTAGAGTATCAAGGAAGATATTAATATACTATATATTAATATATTTGAATAAAATTAGTAAAAATTTTGATAGATATTATAAATGTCCTATATATTATACTTATATATATATATTATATATATAAATATAACTAAGGTTATATATTAATAATATATATATATATATATATATATAATTTAATATATATTATATATATATATATTATATAGTATTAATTATATATATATAGTTATATATATCTATATACATATATATATTAATTAATATACTATCATATAACTATATATATATAATTAATATAATATATATATATTTTATCTTATAGTATTATTATATAATTATATTATTTTATATTATAGTATTTTATTATATAATAAGAATAATTATTTCACCGTATATATATCGGCCCTACCAACATATAGCTTAATAGTTATTTCTATTATCTCAATAAAGATCAAATATTGGAATATTCAAGCGGAGTTATTATAGACTACTTAATTGAATAAGAGATGCACATATTCAGTTCCGGAAACAGTAAGATAACTTGTAAATAATGAATACAATATTTATTTATTTATATCCAGTTATTTGATTTCTAGAATTAATTTATATTAATAGTTAAATTGTTAGAAAGTAATTAATATAATTTATACTATATTATAAATAATCTAATATATTATAAATATAAATATTATATATAATATTCATTATATAATATATATAACTAAATAATATATATATTAATAATTAATAATATAGTATATATTTAACTATCATATTATAATAGTATAGTATATATATTTATATATAATTTATATATATAATATTTATATAATATTCTTAAACTTTATATATAGTGATTAGCTTGTTGGATGCATAATACTATTTATTAAT
The DNA here is from genome assembly GCA_015478945.1 of Trachelipus rathkii. Lineage (NCBI taxonomy): Eukaryota > Metazoa > Arthropoda > Malacostraca > Isopoda > Trachelipodidae > Trachelipus > Trachelipus rathkii. Next base: position 35,008 of record JABUQX010121386.1, read on the forward strand.
TAGACTTTATAATTATCTAAATCCTAATGCAAAGTAATAAATTTATAGGAATCACCATATGTGATATATGGTATAATGATTAAAATTAAATTATTTTAATTTAAATTAAGTATTATTTGTCACATCCGTTTTCACCCATTACATTGACTGTATAGAATTCAAAATTGAAGAGAAAGGTATAAAAGTTGTAGTTTATGTTTAAAGGTAATCGGAATTAAAACATGTATTTCAACCATTCAATCAAGATTTTATAGGAAGGTACTTATATACAGAAGCATGTTAAATGTACACGGATTCTTTATAACATAAATATGAAGATAGTATATGATATAAGGATGAGCAATTCCTTAGTTTTTAAGCCATGTTGTACCTGAGAATAAATGTTAACGTAAATAAGTAAGTATTTCTAAATAAATTGAATATTAATCTACGATTATAATTAGATATTTGTAATATTCTGAAATATAATAATAACTTTTATAGAAACTTATGGTTCCAGATTGTCATAGCTGTAAGATAAAATTTAGGAATGAATTGGATTAATTATCAATTAAAAGTATTATTACTTAAATCTCTACATGTGTCATTAAGATCACCGAATTCGAATAAAACTGATAATTTTATTTTAGTTGATGTACAGATATATTAACAACTAAAATATTAACTAAACTGTTGAGTATTTAGAAAGAATTTAGCCAAGATTCCAGATAACTAAATGATGATTCCAGG